>VYZW01054963.1:82350-100064 GCA_013401315.1 Balaeniceps rex
TCCTCCAATATTCCAATTACATTGCTCCAGATACAATCAAATACTTCAGAAGCCACGGCATCTTTGATACAGGCATTGGGAGAAACAGGGGGAATGCCACGCTTACTCCTCTTCTCAGCAAGATGCATTTTCTTCTGTTCCCAACTCTCATCATCACTAATAAAGGAAGCAAATTCAAATGAATTCCCATAGGTTTTGACTTTTTTTGTCCCCTTCTAATACACCAAATGAATAGAAACATACATATGGAAGAAAAGCAAGTCAGATGTAGATCACAAAAAAAATTCAAATTTAAATGCATAGAGTACCTATGGGAACAGAACCTATTGAATACGTTTAATGATTTCTTTTTCTTTTCCTTGCAGGTAAAAAATTAAAGATCCAGTCAGGGTATTACAACAGAAAGTTCTGCAGCTCTAGAAGGAACAGCTTTATACACGGCATTTAGTCATTTGAGACTAAATCCTATTAACATAAGGGAACTATTGTCTGTTGCATGTGGCAGGAGGACTATCACATAGAACATTTCTTTTACACCACGTCCTGTGTACCTGCACACATCTGCAAAACTTCACCACTGATCAAAGACAAACAACTTCAAAGGATTTCTGCAGCCTGACAAGAATAGCAGAGCCCATAGCCTTATGCTCACCTCTTTCCCTTCCACTACTGTGTGGACAGTTACTTTTTTGTTTATTTTTTTCCCCCTCCCTCCCTTCCTACCTAGGGAAGCACAGTGTAGCAACATTTCCTAACTTGGTCTTCTAATACACTTCTTAGGAAGAAAATTTTAACCCTTTTCTTTTTTTTTTAATGCCATGATATTTCCTCCTAAGGAAATGCAATTTTTTTGAGATTTCAAGGATGACCCAAATTCATACTGGTTTCTACTATCTCCCTTTCTCCTCTCAGTCACTTCTTTTACTTCTTCCTCAAATTGGACTGCTAACTTCTTAACTATAACTAAGACTTGGCTGAATGGTCCAACTTGCAAAACAACCAAGCTCTTTTTGTATCAGGCTTTGTAACTCCTAATGTTTTAGTTAAGGAGAATAAGATATTTCAGAATCAAATCCTGAGAAGGAAACAAGAAACAACATATCAAGGAGGTACAAAGGAAAGTGCCTTCAGTCAAGTCCCTCTCCCAAATTAAGTTTGCCTATTTAGCAAAATAAAGTGATACTTCACTCCTAAAAGTATTCTTAATCCTAAATCCTCTCCAGAACAGTAGGCACCCAGGCCCTCTCTTTCAAAAACAGGACTGAAAGGGTCTACCTGGGTCTCAGTCTGGTTTCTCAGTTTTTCAGAACAACCATGTCTTTTTCCTGTAAATGCATCAAGCTTTAGCATAAAAAGTTACACTTTGTGCCCTACTAGTCCTACAAAACTTTCCCTCTCATAGAGGCCTTTTAGAAAACAGCACGTTATGGTCTTTATTCTACCCAGTAGCCTAGTTGCTGGAACGTTCAAGTGGGCCATGGGAAACCTAGGTTGCATTGTCCAGAAGACAGTTGCATTACTCCTGTCACTCATGAGAGTGCTCTAAATGCAGGTTGCATCCCGCACCTTTCTTCACAAAGCGGTTATACGCTGCACAAAGAGAATTTAAGATTCATTAGGGCAAACAATGAGAGCACGTACAGTGTAATGACCCTAAACAACCTGGTGGTCAAGGCACTCAGCTGGGTAGTAGGGATTCCTTCATTCCACTCCCTGTCTCAAAATTAAAGATTCATTCTACCGAATCTCCATGAACAAAACACCTCAAAACAACTAGTGGTTAACACATATTCCTCTGACATGGGAGATGTGAGTTTTGAACCACTAGAAAGACAACATACCTAATCTTCCACATGCCCAGTGAGTGCTCTGACCACTGTGATACTGAATACAGGGACAGAAGGAACTGTATTTTACAGAAGGGAAACACAGCTTATGAACCCTGACGGGGTTCACTGATAGTTTTTCATTATTTTCTTCAAAAATACATATATCTGTTATTTACAGCTCCGTGTTGTCAAAGGCAAGATACTCTTCTATTTTTCCATCCACGTCGTAGATTTCTTCTTCTACGAATGAATATGTGGATGAGTCAGAGGCAGAAATCCTAGTGGAACCTGAATCTAGTGACTTATATATTGGAGATGCTGCTGGGATCAGTTTAGAGCCTGAAATGCAGAGCCTGAAAAAACATCAACAAAATGAGAATTATACATTCAAAGAAAGAAGAAAGTGCACATTTAATTATACTGAAATGTTTCAGTAATACAAAAGTAATATTTGTACATATTTCTGAAGAGGGAAGACCAAAAAGAAAACTTAAAAAAATTAACATACTCTTTTATATTACTAGTACATTCACGGAGGCCAGNGGTATCTTAGATGGAAATCCACTCCATATGCAAATATCAAGAATACAAATACCTGCAAACAGTAGGCAATGCAAAAGCACACCTTACATTTGCTTTGAAAAAGCAATTTATGGAGGGGTCAGGGCCTTGTGTAATACATTAACATTGCCTAGTATTTAAGTAATCAAAGTTAAGCTGATTTACGCAAGATGAGATTCTAGCTTATAATTTTTAAGACTTTAAAAAAAAGTCAAACTTGTTAGATTGTTCTGAAGGCTGATAAACACACTCCCTTTCCTATCAAAACTCCATAAGAAATGTTTAAAAACAGATGCAGAAGACAAATAACATCTGCTGTAACTTCACTTATCCAACCCCAGTATCCATCAATGTGAGCAGAAGTCCTAATCCAAAATGTTTACATGGATAGTTAAGACTAGAATTAATGTTCAGAAAATGCACAAAATCCAACATGCATAATGCACAGAGGCAGCAAGAAAAGGTAAAAGAAACTCTATATAAATGTACACAAAATTACTCTATAAAATAATTTCTGAATGCAGTACAGGTAAATAATCACTGCTTACTGAACTGTGTTTCACTAGAACTCACCAGGGATCTCAAAAGAATCTGCCACTCACAGCTGTAGTGCAAGCAGCAATGTCCAGACTCACCTGAACACATTTTCTTGACACTACCTTTCACAAAACAGCACTTTATGCCACATGAAGCCCTAAGCGATAGCCTTTTTTACTTTTTATAAGCCAAGAACAAAAAGCTTTCTCTTTAAATAGATCTGATCCTTCTCTTATTGATGACAGTTCTCAAGTACATTTACTCCCACAAGCTAAGTATTCATGTATCAGCATAGCTGCTTTACAAATTGAAAAAAGGACAGCCAGCAAGCTCTTTGAAGCACAACTCTCAGAAATAAATCTGGCATCCCAGAAGCTATTCCTTTGAGTAACTACTCAACACAAACTGAGTTTTAAGGTTTAAGCTTAATAATGAAAATAACGTTTTTTTTCCTTTTTAAACCACAGGAGGTACCACATCCCTCAGTACCAAATGACACAGAGCTCCCAGATTTCTTCAGTTCGCCTTCAACCTCTTGGACTTGGTTGGTATTGCCAGCAGTAGATTTGAATCAGAAAATCATAAGTACAGGGAATCAGTTACTTAAAAAAATTCCACCTAGTGAAAATACTCTGAAAATACAGTGAAATGTCTTAATATTTTGAATGAATTACACAGCACAATTCCATTTTATGCATGTTCTATTAATTTTTACAGTATCTAAAAAAGGCAAAGCATGCCTTAATGCTAGTGAAAATAGCCTCAGTTTTATTTAACAATTTTCTCTTGTTCCTGACAAAGTGTGACAAGCTTTGTTAGTTGATTTTAGTTTATATTTACTAGTAACAAGCCTCTGCAAATTATCTAAAAGCACCAAAAGCATACCACAGTTATTGACAGAGTTCTCTTTAATGGTGTTAATGACTAGAAGATAGACACATGCAGGTCTATGCTTAGAATAGCTTAGAGCCATGACATCTCACTGACATGTCATCATTTATGAAGACAGGACAGTACAACACAGTGCAACACTGACTTCTATCCTCTGTGTTATATGCAGCAGTCATCAGGCTGCCTAGACATTTTGCACTTCTATGAAAAACAAATCTGATTAATCACGTATGCATCCTCTTATCTGTTCAACTCATTATTGTTGGATTAAATATCACACATTGTTTTACATTGATTTACATAGCCTAGGAAGACATGGCTGTGCAGTATATGTGAAACGTGGTCGCCTTCATTTTTCATTTCTTTTTAGAAGAATCAGTAACAGAATTAACACTGAAGTTCTTGGAATTTCACAGTATGTCTTCATTTACAGTAAAAAAAGAAATTCTTTACAAGATGTATTCTTTATTTAAAAAACATCATTATGAAAATGGTGCATTATTATTTTCTTATTACATCCTGCTAGAACACCTTTTTCTGCAATTGTTGTATTAAGCAAAAGAAAAAGCATTAGCTGTTAGTGCACCACCACCCAGACTTAACTACGTAACTATAGCACAGCTCAGTCCCAGAGATCCAGATTTGAATGCAAAGGTGTTACTGATGCCATACATCAAGAGCAGTTCATATGAGGGTACCCCAGAAATTCACATTAGGGTGATAACTGGTTAAAACTAGTACCACCAAGAAATTTCCTTACCTTAAATGAGGAAATTGTTCAACCCAGTCTGCACATTCTGCCTGCAGGCTCTGAGTTTGAGGTGTCACTTTTCCTTCAAACAGCATTTCATCAATCTCCCAAAATAACTGATGCACTCTCTGTGTGTTGGCTTTATCAAATTCCTATATATTATAAAATTAATAGTTGTTAGCAAATATGCATACATATTTATATTCAAAACCCCACAATATTTAAAGAACAGGACAACTTGGACTGATTTGGCTGAGTATCTCAGAATGGATCTTCAGACTACCTACTTTAGAGACACAATTTATATACGGCAGTGCAAAAAAAAAAAAAAACAGGTAGCTGGCCTGAGCAAGGTGAGTTAGCAAAAAGGAACTAGCTGTCTAGGATTAGCCAACAGAAAACACCTGTTATAAGGTGCCTGGACTCCTGGCTCCCTCCCTGCTCCAACACGGAGTGAAGCACGCACATTGCACCTCTGCAACCCACAGCACCAAAGCTCCCTCTTTTGAGCAGTGCTTTTGCTTTCTGAGTAGAACAGCTAAAAGGGCCAAGAGGGGGCACCTTCCTCCTGCATGACATAGCCTGGTGGTTAGGAAACAACCCTCAGCGTGACAAATAGCCTTTCACACCTCTTTACTGAAGCTACAACTCAGTGCAACCAGAAATGCGCGAGTGCAGGGGCACACGAAGGCAACAGGGAAGAGCCTGACTTTACCCAGTGATGTGGAAACAAGCGCTTGGCTGAGGGTTCCTCAGCTGCAGCGCTATTCATAATGATATTTGGCCACTTACATTAGACACTTTGAAACACAGAAAAAAGTGATAATACTCAGGGCCCAAATCACATCTGTTCACTTCCAGCTGAGTGCCCCAACCATTTCAGAGCACAGAAGGTATCTCACTGAAAAGGAATGGGAAAACAACTCTCACCCAGGTTACTGTATGATCCAGGGTCTGGCTTTCTCCTGGAGGGCTGGAAGTGACAGATGGGGTCAGTACCCTAAAGGTTAGGATATTATGCAAAAGGTATGGCAGAACTACCACTACCAGCCATAGATGGCTTTTTAAAATGAAAGTGGCAGTGACCACAATGCTTTTCGATTTATTCAGCACTGTCAGCCTGCACCAGATATGCCCTCAGAGATCAGCCTCTGTAGCAGGTTTAACCTCTCTCTGCATCATCTATGAAACAGAAGTGAGCTTAGGTTAAGCGCTAAATATTTACTCAGGCTGAGACACCTACATGTATGCTCATGAATGTACTTTATGACTCAAAACACTGAAAATAGTTCAATTTAGACACTGTCTGCATTAAGCAGTATTCGAAAACACATATTTCATCACTCTTTTGGACTCAGAAACCTAAGCCTACCTTGTTTTCCCTAAATTTCATCACTTCATATTTTTATTCCATTTTTCTTTGCTACACATCAGCTGTACTGATACCAACTTGCAAACAGAACTACTTTTTAAATATTC
The DNA here is from genome assembly GCA_013401315.1 of Balaeniceps rex. Taxonomy (NCBI): domain Eukaryota; kingdom Metazoa; phylum Chordata; class Aves; order Pelecaniformes; family Balaenicipitidae; genus Balaeniceps; species Balaeniceps rex. Next base: position 88,399 of record VYZW01054963.1, read on the forward strand.
AATTAATATACTTAATCATTAGGCTATAATGAATGAAAGCAGTTAACTTCTCCTACAGGACATGTACTGCATGTCCATTTTCTGTACAAATTAATCTCTTCTACAATATTTAGATAAAGTGTACTGTAAAAGCTTCCGTGACATACATCATCCCTCCAAGAGTAAACTGAACTTCTTTCAGTAGACAAACCAGTAGTATAGCTGTTTATTCCAGACCAAGAATTATTCAACTCCGTGGGTGTTGTACAACCACTAGATGAAAGTGATGAAAGCGTTTCACTGTGAAAAGAAGACAAATTAAAACAAAGAACACAATGGACTTCTGTATAAACATTTTAAAAATAATGCAACTGATCACATAAATGGACAGTGATACATATTCTCATCAGATGCAAGAGTTTCAGGACATGCTGTTAGAGTCAATGTGAAGAGTTGCAAATGTATGTTTTTAAGTAGAGTGCAATGAATACATGCTCCTATTTGTACCATTTACTGCCTTAAAGGCAATTCCTTCTACAGCATTACACTTTTATATACGTGTATATCATTGCAACTGTAAGGGCACTCTAGACTATATCCACACATATATACACCCCCCCGCCAAGCATTTCCGCCTCTAACAATTATTTTGTTTTCGCCAGTTCAGCTAATGGGCACATCAAAACTATATATTAAAGATAACATAAGCCTTATTTAACTCTATTAGAAGCTATCACAAGAAAATTATGCAAAACTGAGCAACTGAAAATTATGCAAAACATCTCTACAAATGTTTCAAATAGCACTGAGTTACATACATGTACACAATGTCTTCCACACTGTTAGACCTAGTGCACTTTAAACCTTGAGTTCTGGGATTCCAGCTCTCAGAAAGCTCTAGCTGGTCCATGCCAGCTACCACCCACCCTGGGGTGCAGTGAAAGCAAGGGCAGTCAGACATACAGGCCAGGCAAATCCTAACCAGTGCCAAATGGAATAAAACTTCTTGAAAGTTAATTGACCTGCAACGCTGGTGAGCATTATTTGCATTTAACCATGAAGTCTGACTTCCCTTCCAGGCTTAATTGGTGCCTTTCACTATGCTCTAAAAATACACAAATCCATAACACAAACCAGGAGTAAAGTTCAAACCCTCTAAACAATGGGTTAGGTCAATTTATATCCTGCATTATATTCTGCAATAGTTGTCATCCATGAGAATGACTAGAAGCATGACTAGTGAAAATTAATACCAGTCTTGAAATACCTACTTAAGCCAAGAGATCGTTAATGAAATACTATTTTGGAAGTGAACACATACCAAGTGTAACTGTCGATGGCTTCCTGCACATTTCTCTCAAAAACTGCTGGAAGAGACTCTCCGCTTTTTCCAGAAAGACACCGATTTGTGGAACCTCTGGACAGTCCCTTCCTATAAACATATAATTCCATAATATTAAACAAGGTTAACTCACATCTCCACTGGGGGGGGATGAAATGACAACAACTCTGTTGAATTTTTCAATCCTATCAATCAACACAAACATTTGCCTGAAACAACCAACCTTGTTTTAAAATAGTTTGTATTTACACAAGTATTTTTCAGAAAAATGTACATTTAATGTGAGACTTATTTCACTCCACAAGCATCCTCCTTCGATTTTGCACTTTAAAATCTGCACAAAGCACACACAAACGCAGCAGCACCTCACTATTGCAGGAACAGAGCAAAAGCACAAACCAGTAAATGTCCACACAGTGGACATTTAGCTATGTGTTTCTGTTCAATCATTAACATAGAACCTATTTTCTCAGACATCTCTCTGCATAAAAAGAAGTTGCAGGTACAGTGCCAAGCAAACAGTGGCCTTTACTAAAACAATAAACCAGCCAAGTTGAGAGTTCAAGTGAACCGAGACATTAGTACATCAGGACACATGGGCATATTCTCAATACATTTACAGGTCACAAAGCATCAGCTCCTCCAGTACCAAAGACTCCTTAACACTGTATTAAAAATCAAGCCACAAACTTTCTAGTATTGTACCTTTCCAGCATAAGAAATACTAGAACTTGTCTTTTTTGCTTCTCCAGATACTTGAACACATGCTCAAACTTTAAAACCATCTCTTACAAACCACATGGATGACTATTAAGATACAGTAAAGCACAGGAATGCCTGCACTTTTATTACTAGCCTTAAAAGAATACCTTTTAATGAAGGAATAGACTTCAAAAAAAAAAAAAAAAAAAAACACCAAAAACTGTTTATAATCACACATTTCTATAATCCCACTAAATTCTGTCATTAATATGTTAAACCCACCTCTTCAGAATATATGCAGATGTGTCAAAGTGTTCCTCAGAAACACTTTTACTTCATCTGTGGAAGTTCCTATTTTCATCCCATAAAATCCTCAGGTCATAACCGTGAATAGCAGCATAATTGCATCAAAGTACATTTGTGAATGAGTAACTGTAAGGAAACAGCTCACAGTTCAAGAATCTTCTTGATGTCTTTAGCCAAGAACTGTATATCGGTCCTGCAACAGTTAGGATTGCTCTGCCTTTTTCCTATCCTTTCTGATATTTATCCTGCCTTTACACAGATTACAAAGATACGTATGTCAAAATCTAACTCCCCATTCAAATGGACCACATCACACATCCTACTCCTATGCCTTGGCTAATAAGCCACCAAAAACCTACCACAAGTTTAAACTTCTCATCAGGGAAGACCTTGAATTGCAAATTCTTGGAGGCTGGTACAACAGCAGTGGAAAGCATCTCTCTGTGTTTGCTCTAAATTTCCTCCCTCTTCCCTAGGCATCTGCTTCTGGCCACTGTCAGAACCAAGAGGCCCTATGAAAAGCAGTACAGTCCAGTCCCATGAAAACTTAATTTTGTTGTAACACCAAGATCTTTCTCTCAGGCAGTAACGGTGAGCTCACAGCCCATCTTCTACATGGAAAGCTGGTTCTTTCTGTTCATGTACATCCCTCTCTGCCATTTCTTTTGCCATGTTATTGCCCAGGCCTTATAAGGTCTTTCTCAATTTTTTTTCATAGCTGACCTTTGTCAGTTATTTGCCTGTGCAAGAACCCTTTCCTCTTGTATTCCAGCTGCTTCATTTGCTTGACAGACTTTTGGCAACCCAAGATAACTACACTGATTGGATCCCCTGTATCTATAAGGCTTTCTGACTTCTCAAAAAATCCCAGGTGGGGTTTTTCTTTGTGGAAGCCTGAAGCTACAAACATGTAAAAACAGAAATACCACCAATAAAATTTCACAGACTTTTTCTGTGAAACAAAGCATATGCTTTATACTTAATGGCATAATACATGATGTGAGATGGAGCAAAAAAGGGTTTCTGCCACATCATTCCACTGCATGCAGTGGTACTACTCTTCCTGACTCCTTGGACCACATGCCGTTAGAAGATGAGCCGGGAAACGACTGCAATAGAATAAAACGAAAGGAAAAACCCCTCCCAGCACATCCATAGCACGCTTCCCCAGCGCTGGCAAGCGAACGGCAGGGACTGCAGCAGCGAGCTCCCGGCTGCTCTCCAGCCCGAACCGAAGTCTCTGCAATTGCAGGCATTGAATGGTGACGGTACAAAAAATAACGCTGTTCGCCTGCACCCGCCAGTGCTTCAGCCTCTCCGGGAGGGTTAGCAAGCCGGCCCCGGCCACCTCCCTGCGGCAGACTGCAGCCCTCCCGCAACCAGGCAAGAACCGGGGCGCAGCCCCCCCGGCCCGGCCGCCCACACTCACCCCACGACGAGGAGCCCCCGGCCGCTGCAGCAGCCGCCCGGCGGGCCGGCGCCCCGCGCATGGGAGCCGCGGGGGGACGGGGGCGGCGAGCCCCGGGCGGCCCCTCGTACCGCCCCCGGCCGCGGCAGGGCGGCGAGGAGGAGGAGGAAGAAGAGGAAAAGGAGGAGGCCCGGCCCGCAGCGCCTCGCCTCCCCCGCTCTGCCCTCGCCCCGCGGGCGGGCAGCGCTGCGTGGCTCAGCAGCGGGTCCCCCCACGCCCCGGGGGCAAGGGCTGCCCCCGCCCCAGGGCTCCCGACCCAAAAGGGCGCCCGCAAAACTAAGCCTCAGCCTGAACGGGACGGGTGCGCCTCTCCCCCACCTCTCGCCTCTGAACGTGCAGCCAAAAAAGGCTCATTTAGGGCCCTTCTGCCCAGAGAGGGTTTCCCTCGCCTTTATAGATGATAAAAAAAGTTATGCGGTGCTGGACAACTGAATAAGAATTTTCCTTGTTAGTTAATTGAGTTCTCCTCCAAACTATCCCTGTGGAAATCGTCGCTCTCCCGAAGCACAGGTGACAGGGCAGAGTATAGGCTGTCAGCTGCAGATTTACACTAGGCCATTCATCTCTAGCTCCAGTATATAAATTCTGGTGTCTATGTATTTTGCTGAAAATCTCTCTCAGAGGAGGAATTACATCTGCTCATAAGCAAGAAGAAAATAAGTATTCTTACTGAGAAAGAAGAAAGGCAACATTAAAAGTGCTGAAAATTAAGACTGAAAAAGTACAGTGTACAAAACCTCTCGCTGCAGGAAAACAAACAGCAGAATTTATACGATATTTAAAGTTTCATAACTAAAAAAAAATACTACGTGCTAAGAAAGGTGTATGGAAAATGACTATGCATTTTTCCTCTGGTATTTAAAGAATTCTTGCCAAACATAGTTTTAAAAAATGTTCCACATTCTTCTGATCCAGTAAGTAAAACATTAAGAAAGATTTTACTTTTACATGCATTGTAACAACTCTCCTTGTCTTTAGCAATTGTTCTTCTGTAAGAGTAGGTTTGTCTGAAATCTCAAACACACACAGAAAAAAGCATAATTCTTTGTCAAGCTACACATATCCAACAAGCAGCTGAAGATCTAGAATAGCAAGTTATGCCCAGGTTAAGAAAATGCAATTTTAACTGTAAATCACTGCACATCTGTATGTTCATGGAACACTGTAAATCTCCGAGAACTACAACTGCACTTCCAAGAATATTTAGAACACAAAGCAAATTATTTCTCTGAAACCTTCTGAAGATTTTCTACATCTTATTTCAAACTACGTATCCTGAAACCCTGTTTTGAGCTAAGGGAACTGTAGTGCTATATAGGCTCTAAAGGGATTTTACTATGATCTAGCTTTTGGCCACTTCCGTCCTAAAGACCTACCCATGCATGTACAAAAACAGCCTTAAGAGTATTTTACTATTTTTTTTTTCTATTTTCTAATCTGCTAGAACAAATTAGAAGGAAGGCAACACACAGCCTAACAAAGGGCCAAGACCACACACCCCTACTAAGTCCAAGCAGGCAAGCTTTGCAGCAGAGATTTACACTATCAGTGCAGGGACAATGAGTATTTGCAGACTTCTCCACATCTGCAAGCAGCAGAGGATGGCAAGCAAAAATGCAGATACAAAGTTATCAATCACTTATTCTTTTTAATCCTTGTGTCAAGGGTAACCATTATGGATGTTACATAACTAATAATCCTACAAAATCACAAGGAAGACTGACATCCACAGTAATTGTGTGTGCCCCAGCTGACTGCTGTGGTCACCTCAGCTTCTTCCCCCTTCAATATGCCTTACAACTTACACTTCAAAACATAAACAAACAAACAAACAAATGCATTTCCACAGTGGCAGAACTCCAGTTTTGTGTTACCTCCAAAAGCACAGACCATTGAAAGTAGTGCTGGCTGTCACTTCAGCTCAACAAAAGGTATCAGAAGGGGAACATGTTAGCACAAACATGCCTTTTGTAGCTGAAAAAAGTTAAAAAGAAGCGCATCCAAAGTGCAGACAACTGAAAGCAAAGAGAAGAAAGAAACCCTGTGACTTCCCTAAATCCCCAAAGCTTGTGGGACAGCCATTTCCAATAACAGTTTATTAATAAATAGGCATATAACGTAACAATGAAGTGTGTTTAAGCTGGTTCTACTGCGTGTGATTTGTTTTCTTTAAAAACAACATTCACAGCACAGAGCCAATGCACAAAAATAATCCTATATTAGGCTGAATTAACCTCAATCAAACTGTTGGGCATGCTATTTGTTTCAGACTGCTCTAAGTGACTACATTTCCTTACAGGAGAGAAAATAATAGTCTCAAACAAAACTGTGTCAAAACAAAGGAAAATATAAGGTTTGAGTGATGTGAAGAAAGGATCTTGACTGAAACAGAGCAAAATAAGAACACAAAACAGGAAGAGAGAAGGCCTGAGTAAGTGAAGCAGCTTGTGTCTTCAGTCAGATTTTAAGGTCTTTGTTTTGTATTTGTTTACTGTAAAGGGGCATGGGGCGGGTAGAGCCTCACGGGCATTAAAACAGCCTTAAATTTGGTCCATCTTACATTTGTATATTCATTGCAAGACATGCAAGAAACATTTGTTTTTTCTTCCCTCCTCCCTGAAGCAACACACAAAATTTGTCTAGTTGCTTAGATCAAAAAGGGATAAATATAAGAAGCCAACTAAGCACAGAAGTTTCACAGTTGCAGTTCTTGTCCGTCATCTTCCTGAAAACATTTCTGAACCTGTTGCAATGAATTCCAGAAGTTACTGCCCATTCTGTAAAAAAAAAAAAAAAAACAACCAAACCAAACAAGACAAACACCTCCCCCCCAAGTATATCTTTTCCCCTAAATTGTTCTCTTTTGCCCTAAATTGTTGTGACTAATCTACTAGTTTTCTGTGCATGCCCTCTAATTCTAGTATTGCAGCATCTCATGAGTAACAGGTTCTTGTCCTGATTGTCCATCACACTACATCCACAGTTCTGTAAGCATCACATCTGTAGCAACCACATCCTGAGCCGCCTCCTCTCAAAACTGGTGAGTTTGACTTCCTAATCTCTCTTCTGAAGGCAGGTAGTTATTCCCCTCAACACATCCCAGCTGCCTTTCTCAAGATGTGAAACCAGAACTGCACACAGCACACAAGATGTAGTATGCTGCAGTGAATGGTGCTTTCCACTCTGTGCCCAATGAGGAACAAGATTTTATTGCTTTTTCTGGTATCACCATACATGGAGGCAAGCATTCACAGAACTGTCAAAGACACTGCCAAGATCTCACTCCTGAGTCATAACTGCTAGTTTTGAGGTCAGCATTATGTAAGGTAGGTTTTGACTATTATTCCCCTAAATACATTATTTTCATTTATCCACTCTTAAGCTCATCTCCCACCTTTTCCTACATTTGCTCAGTGTAAAGACTGAGACCAAGAGTTAGGTTTTGTGTAACCTTTTTGCTTTTTGGAAGGCTGCAAGGAATAGTCACTGGTCACCCCTCACGCCCTACCACCAAGTTATACAAAAAACGTTAATAGGAAAAAACACAAAGCAACTGCATTACTCTAAACCAAGCCCTTTCTTCCTCCCATCCCACCAAGGCAATTATAATTTTATGGATAATTAATTGAGAAAGAGTATATTATTATTACTACTACTTCCACCACCCTAATTTGGAACTGAAGAGTGTTATAAAAGGAGATGCCAAAAGGCATTCAACCAGAGGAGTTTAAAAAAGTCAATGAACAGAGAAAAATACTAACTTTACTGTCGTGGTTTAGCCCCAGTCGGCAACTAAGCACCACGCAGACGCTCGCTCACCCTCCCCCTCCCCGGTGGGATGGGGGAGAGAATCGGAAGGGCAAGAGTAAGAAAACCCACGGGTTGAGATAAGAACAGTTTAATAATTGAAATAAAATAATAATAATAATAGTAATAATAATAATAATGATAATAATAATTGTAATGAAAAGGAGAACGAGAGAGACAAACAAAACCCAGGGAAAAGAAAACAAGTGATGCAACCGCTCACCACCCGCCGACCGACACCCAGCCAGTCCCCGAGCAGCGATCGCTGCCCCCCGGCTAACTCCCCTCGGTTTATATACTGAGCATGACATCATATGGTATGGAATAGCCCTTTGGTCAATTTGGATCAACTATCTTGGGCTGTGCCCCCTCCCAACTTCTTGTGCACCTGGCAGAGCATGGGAAGCTGAAAAAGAAAGTCCTTGACTAGCCTAAGCACTACTTAGCAACAACTAAAACATCAGTGTGTTATCAGCATTCTTCTCATGCTAAATCCAAAACACAGCACTATGCCAGCTACTAGGAAGAAAAGTAACTCTAACCCAGCTGAAACCAGGACACTACCATACATGCACATGACACCTCTCTAACAGATGAGTAAAAGTCTATTTTGTAGCCACAGCCTCTGATAAAAATATTTATTACACATTGCTCCACTGCCAACAACTTATAATATCCTAATCTCTAATAAACCTGCTGCCTTGTCGTCTAAGAGAATCCATTTTCTCAGATCTCCCATCTCTTTACATACTCTTTTCTATTTTGGAAGCATGATTTGTAACAAATGTAAGTATACTAAATACACTATACTCTCATAACATGACATGCTTTATCTTATAACCTGACATTATTCATTTCATTCATAGTCTCACTTTCTGTTGGTAGTTCCATCCCACACTTAACTTTGTAAAACCAAGAGATAACTATTATTTGTATGACAGATTTATAGAAAACTTTTGATATGAGTGAGACTATTAAAAAAAATCAAAATATAAGCTCTCTAGCATAAATGAATACATCTGTGGGAAGAAATTGACTTTGAAATCACACCATCCTTTCTTACACTGGTTTGGGACAATTACCATGGGAGCCTACTTCTTATTCTTCTTTGAAGTAACATAATGAACAAAAGTTGTTACTCCACAAATCCACCCTGCTTAAACATTCCTGTGTAAAGGGTTATTGTCAACACAGTGCCCACCTTTCAGAAGCAGTTTCATGGAAGTGAATAGACCATTCCTGGTCACAGAGCAGAACATACAAACTTCATTACAAATGACACTGAGTTATCATCACTGCACAAAAGGGCCCTTCCACACATCCCCCAGCTGCTTTCTGCATCAATAATGAACAATATTCCAGGCATGCAATGCATCATTGCAGTTGAACATTTATACCACAGAAAGCACGAAGCTCATAGGAAATACACACACCCTCTTCCCTCTAGGTGAGGTAGTCATCCATCCAACTTGGTTGAGGTCAACCATTGTACACTCTCCCTGTATTGCTTGACAAGACAGATGTTTACTTGTTTTTTCAGACAGACTCAGAGGACCTTTAAGAAGATAAGAGCACTTTCACCTTCTTGTAACAACTTTGATGACCACAAACTGCCAAGTATGACAGACAGCACTGAACATTGTTGACAGATCCTAGAGGAGGTGTATCTGAAGACTCTGCTGTAGCAACAGTGCTGAGCATACTTACATGTGGTTAATACAACAGCACCAAATTCTTCCTTCAGCAGTCTGGATCTTTTATGAGACAGATCCAGTGACTTTTACAACAGTTGAAAGCACTCAGTTTGCCTCAGCCTTTAATTACTTGTTGCAGCAATACAAAGGAAATCAAGGTAAATGACAACAATACCTGTTCCTGCTTACAAACCCTAATTCTTCAGCTTTCTCAAAGTTAAGACAATTGTGGCACATCTTGAAAAGTCATCTCTGGAATAGTTCAGCTGAGGTAACGCCAGTAGGTGCACAGTAAATGAAGCAGAATCTTAAGAAATTTAATAGATCTTTCACCTAGCCTTCAGCAGAAAATTATTTTAAGACAGCTATAACATCCATTTTGCCTGTTAGAAAATGCTTAGAAATGACATGGCTCAATGAGAGGGAAAAAAATCTGCTGTGGAAGGAGGTATAGCAAACATTTACATTCGAAGCTTCCAGCAACACATCATCTTTATCATTATCATTACTAAACATGCCAGAGGCTGTGTAGCAGACTTGACAGCTAGCAAGGATACACCCAAAAAAAAATTATAGCACACATTTTTGTTGATGAGTGTCACTCCAAACCCAGAGATGATTTTCATTTTGCTCTCTTATCTATTAATGAGCATTGTCAAAAGCATTTCAGTGCTTTCAGTCATCTTGCTCATTGTTCAAGGAAATATTGACTTCATCTGAAGCTTGAAAATAAGAACCTTATCAGAGTTTTTCTACTGTTAGCCTTTTATCGTACCACCTGATTGGGCCCTTCCTTTTTCAGAAATGGCACTTACTATCTTTGAATCTATCTATGGGTTATTGATGCTTTGATGATTAGACTACCCTGGGAGCATTCATACAGTTGAACTTCTAGTGAGTTTTCAGGTGACAATCTTTTTGATCTGACCAAATTAACATAATTTGCCACAACGTAAAGTTCTTCACATGTAGCTCAAAATCTTTTCCTAAATAATCATAAAAGCCACACTTAGTTCTAAAAGAAGATAGCTTTAGAATACACTGCCTTCAGCTCCAGAGAGAAGGTAATCTTGAAAGACTTTGCCAAAGGAATATCATTGCTCATCAGTGCAATGCAGCTGATCAATATACATTCTCATTATCTCATGATAAGACTGCAATGACTATAGTCTAGGTAGGCAAATGGCCTCCAAGAAGGCTATGATTTGATCTTGTATTTCAGTTTTGGGTAGCAATTGCATAATGGCTAGAGGGGAAGAAAAAAAAAAATCTTGGCCAGCAGAAGAGCCCACTGCAGCTCAGAACCACCACTCCTCTTTGCCTCCAGGTAGCAACAGGTTGTCTCAGAACCTGAATCCCAGAGCACAGAGGTTCCTTGGTGCTTCTCCACATCACCACCTACAGCTCGTAGTCCTCTGTGGCAGCCTTCTGCACACAGCGTTCGCTAGCTGCACTCAAAATCGCCTCTTTTACCCAAGACCTGCTTCTCCTTAGGGTTAAGGTCTCCACTTGATATTGCATCTGGAGGGAAGAAAAATCAAAAAGAAGTGAACATAACTCTCTTTTAAAGCACTGACAACACATACAGCAGTGCACATATAGTAACCTCCTGTATCTTCAGGGCTACTTCTAAAGAGGTGGAATAAGGGAAAAACAGGCTATAATTTTTAATACACAAATAAGACTCTACACTGCACTGGTGAAGCCCCACCTCAAGTACTGTGTGCAGTTATGGGCACCTCAATGTAAGAAGGACATCAAACTATCAGAATGTGTCCAGAGGAGGGCAACCAAGATGGTGAAAGGCCTCAAGGGCAAGACTTAGAAGGAGTGGCTGAAGTCACTCGGTTTGTTCAGCTTGGAGAAGAGAAGGATGAGGGGTGAGCTCATCAGTCTACGACTCCCTCAAGGCAGGCAGTGGAGGGAGAGGTGTTGTGACCAGCGATAGGACACGTGGAAATGGTATGAAGCCGCATCAGGGGAAGTTCAGATTGGATATTAGGAAAAGGTTTTTCACTGAGAGGGTGGTCAGTCACAGGTCAGTGGAACAGGCTCCCTAGGGGAGTGGTCACAGCACCAAGCCCATCAGACTTCAAGGAGCATCTGGACGATGCTCTTAGTCATATGGTTTATTAGGTGGTCCTGTGAGGAGCAGGGAGTCGGACTTGATGATCCTTATGGGTCCCTTCCAACTTGAGATATTCTATGATTCTAAGAATTTCTGTCCCCAAATTCAGGGTGCATCTATGTTTGCATTTTAGATCTGATCAGGACTGTGTTTTGAGTGCATATCTTGATCTCCCACAGCATTCTCCTGGAGAAAATGGCTGCCCATGGCCTGGACAGGCATACTCTTTGCTGGGTTAAA
>VYZW01054963.1:103850-118179 GCA_013401315.1 Balaeniceps rex
GGGTGTGGGGGGGGGGTGGGGGGGGGGAGGCTGGAATAATGATCTGGTGCCACTATGGGCCACAGTGAAACTAAAAAGTGTAACCCAACAAACAATTGCACACTGAACTCTACACTGATGAGCAATTAAAAATTATAGACATTATAAAGTAGAATGCATTTCTAGCCCCCAACTCACAAGATTTTAGAGGAATTCACAATCACAGTTAAGTGTAACAACACTGGTCCAGGGCCCCTCCTCTCCTTTCCATGGCTAACGCTAGTGATGCTGCTCACCGAGCACTGGGTCAGAAATAAAATGCCTAGTTGTAAACATACCACCTTAGTTTCCTACAAACAACACCAGCTAATATTAAAGGTACACAAGAGTAAGTTCTTAGTGTCTGAAAGCAATAAAAGCACTTTGAAGAAAACTGGGATTCTTTGGTTTTAGCTTTTTTTTTTTTTTTTTGACATTTATTCTCTAGCTGATTAGCTACTTGCTGGAAATTTCACAAGACTTTACCAAAAACATTATCTTACATACAATATTATAAAAGGTTAGGAATTATTTTCAGTTCCATCCATCTATGACTTCCATAGTACCATGTAAAATTAAAATTTACCTCTAAGCTCTTTTACACTTATTTGCAATGAAAAAAATAGACCATGGCAAACCACCACATTACTACATTTACTCTTTTAGATCAGTACAACAATGGAAATGAGCAGCTAAGTAACACGGCAATGCTCTATCTAGGTTAGTATGCATTACAGAATGAAAGAGATCTATTGCTTTTAGTGGTTAAAACAGGAGACAGGGAATCTTAGTTTCCATCCTCTTCTACAGCTCATCAAGTTACTTATACCCACATTTTCAAAGTTAATCATTTTGAAGGCCAAAGCTTGAGCTACTGAGAAATAAAAGCTGGCAGCAGATAGTGACATTTTTCCATCGCAGATAAAGCTACCCTTCTCATACCAAGTTCACAAACACGTTTTCCCTGCGTTAGAACTATCCTGAAAATGGGGAGCAGTGCAATTAATTTCTACAAAATATTTCCCACTCCTAAACAACATAATTTATGCCTTGCCCAATTTACCTTTGGATCAGCTACGGGCTGTTATCTCCTCTAGTTATTACGACATGTTAGGATAGCAGTAATCATGTTTCTTAAAAAGGGAATCTATGTATCTTGGTGTCACCAGCATATTGTGGTAAGTGTAGCATAAGGCATCTTACTATCCTCCCAAGGAATTTCATGATCTTATACAGCAGAATATATTTTTTCAAACAACAGTAATAAAAGTGGATTTTTTTTCCTCCATTTGAGGAAAAAGAGATTTATTCATTACCACTCCTTCAATTTGATTAGAAGGATATGAAATCACTATGTAAATAAACAGTAAATGTAAAATCCTACAAAGTACTGCTATAGTTTAGCCATGCATGGTATTAGGACCAGTTGTTGGTAGCTGCCGAGTTCAGAAAATTCAGAGTACCTGGCAAAGACAAGAAGAAATCAGTGCCAGATTTTCACTATTTTGTGCTCTCAGTGTATTTTGATTGCTATCAACTTGTCAGCACCTAAGAAAAAAACCAGTAAGACGTAAAATGGATCCTTTCTCTTATTAGCCAATTACTCCTAGTTAAATGGGCATGAGCCAGCAATGTGCACTCACAGTCCAGAAGGCCAACCATATCCTGGGCTGCATCAAAAGAAGCGTGGCCAGCAGGTCGAGGGAGGTGATTCTCCCCTTCTACTCTGCTCTGGTGAGACCCCACCTGGAGAATTGCATCCAGCTCTGGAGCCCTCAGCACAAGAAGGACATGGAACTGTTGGAGCGGGTCCAGAGCAGGGCCACAAAAATGATCCAAGGGCTGGAGCACCTCTCCTACAAGGACAGGCTGAGAGAGTTGGGGCTGTTCAGCCTGGAGAAAAGGGTCCAGGGAGACCTTATTGCAGCCTTTCAGTACTTAAAAGGGGGCTTATAAGAAAGATGAGGACAAACTTTTTAGCAGGGCCTGGTGCACTTGGACAAAGGGTAATGGTTTTAAACTAGAAGAGGGTAGATTTAGACTGGATATAAGGAAGAAGTTTTTTTATGATGAGGGTGGTGAAACACTGGAACAGGTTGCCCAGAGAGGTGGTAGATGCCCCATCCCTGGAAACATTTGAGGTCAGGTTGGATGGGGGTCTGAGCAACCTGATCTAGTTGAAGATGAACCTGCTCACTACAGGGGGGTTGGGCTAGATGACCTTTAAAGGTCCCTTCCAACCCAAACTATTCTATGATTCTATGAAATGGCTATTAATGAAAGTACACTGGCCATTGACAATGTCTTCTAAAACATTTTAAACAGCAATAAAACTTGCCACAGAGGAACTCTGGGTAAGTAAAAGCTTCCTATGTGTAACTATCAATAATAGAATATTGTATTCTGTAACTCACAAATTCAAATCTGAACTCTAGGCAAGGAATACTAAAGTTTTCAATATTTAATTAAGATGCTTCTTCTAAAAGCTTAAGTGGAACCATCTAATTAAAAAATGCTAATGTGGAGGTATAGACTTTCCTTGTCAAAGTGATGTATCTTATTCCTTCTGTCTGCTAACAGAATTCAGCTGGTGGCTAAGAGACAATATCAGAATAAGCCGAAAATTTAAGAAAATCTACTTCTGCTGTTGTTAAATCTAGCATCAAGCATTTGGAAAGTGAAGCCAAAATCCCAATGTTGCATTTCCATCGTAGAAAGTAAGTTTTCTGATCTGTTTTAACCTTCAGTCTTGTGATGCCTCCTAGGTGCTTTTCCACTCCATATTTGAAATGCCACCATGCATACAAAAGTGTAACAGCTAGGGGATAATTAGGGGATATCAGTTAGAAGTGTTTCAATAGCAACCCGAAATAAGCATTTTGCTACACACAACCAGTTTTAATGTAACAGAGTTTACTCTTCATCCCAATACAACCAATTAGTTTGTCTTAAGAGTGAATTTCATCCTTTTTTTTTTAATGATAAAAGTCATCAGCCCTTCAACAGGAATACCAGCTCATACTGTATTATACTTGGCTTTATTTTTGTTACTAAAAAAAAGAAACAACTAATGAGAAATTACAGACAAACAACACTGATTTGGTTCTGGTATTGTTTATATAAAGCATCAAATACCTTCTAAACAGAACTCTGTCAATACATTTCAAACCAGGTTAACCTCCCTATTCCAGAAAGGCTACTATTCTACACAAATGCAGAAAAATTCTGCGCCTGAAAGAGCTTACAGTTTATTCCGAAACAAGACCAAATGCATTAGACGGGAGTAGGGGGAAATAAAAGAAGTGTGTCAGGGAGGGCATGTGTTCCAACTTGTATTATTTTCACAACGTTACATAGCTGAGTTATGTGGCAATTATAATATTTTAATTCATTTACTATTTGCTGAAATAAACTTATAAATATCTAGATAAAAGTACATATTCGCAAGTATGTATTGTCAATGGTTATCCAGCAAAAAAAGCAATCTAAAGCACCTTTACATGATGCTGACATTGGGACTGGCAGTTCCAGTTCAGAAACCAATCCTGGAGTCATCATGGACTCAATATACAGTGACAACAAAAGCCACCAACAAAACACTGGCCCACATCAGGAAGGATACCAAGACAGAAATGGAAAGCATCACTTTGCTGCTGTGTAAAACCTTACTGTGTCCACAAACAGAATACTGTGTGCAGCTCTCATCCCTGCATCTCAAGACAGACATACTGGAGTAAGAGAAGGGCTACAAACACGATTAAGGGAAGAGAGCCACCTTCAGAAGGAATGCTAGAAAGGCTGGGACTCTTGGAGAAGGCTAAGAGATGATGTGCTCGAGGTTAACAAAATCATAGAAGAGGTAGATAAATTAGATGAATGAATGACTACTATGCCTTGCAACACAAGAGCTAGAGACAATCCTTGAAATCAGTAGATCAGTTTAAACAGGCATAAAAGAAAAACACTTGGGTTGGGTTTTTTTTTTCCAAAACAGAGCAGGCAGTGACTTTCAAGACATGGTTGCTACTAAAGCTTACAGAAGCAAACACTACCAGCACATTCCAAAACAGATCAGCCACACTCACAGGCATTAGGCCCATAAACTGATTCCAAAAGGACTAAATAGGTGCCTACCTTCTAACATACCTACTCTAATGACCGCAGACGCTGGGGAATAAGCACAATTTCTTTGCCAGGGTAGAGCTAGAGACTGATTCAAAAAGCCAGAGGACTATTATTTAAATATTATGCTACATGGAAACCAAACTAAAAGTAGAGGTTCTAAAGCCCATCTGAAAGTTTAAGAGAGTACTAAAGAGATTTCAGTCCTGAAGAGTTAAGAACTTTCCAAAATACATTCATTCCTTTTGACATCTGACAAAATATTAATGTTTTCCTGATTGTAATATCAAAGAATAGCATAGCTTAGTACTGCAGAGGCAGCAACTAGAGATGTTCATGTAATACGTACAGTAGCCTTTTTTTCTTATAAGAATACAAAATACTCCACCAATACAGTAATACAACTATTACTGACTTTAGGAAGCTCTTCTGCTTCATACATGCTAAGAAACCACTTCCTGCTTGACTATACCTTTGCTTCAGCAAAATATCACCAACCGAATCCTACAGCACTCATATTTAACTGGTTTCTTTATCTTCAGCAAAACCTAACCGTTTTCAAGGTTAAGCTTGAAGATTAAACACAGAAGCATCCAAACAAAGTTTCATATGCGTTATCGAAACTTTAGATTTTTACAAGGTAGCGACTGAAATGTGTGCTTTGATGCACAGCTGCAACTTCGGAGCAGACTTTGATCCCTACTCGAGCTCAGCACCCCCTGCGCCTCCCCTGGACTTTGGCTGCCTCTCCCTGCTCAGCCTCTCCTACAAGCCTGGGGCCTTGTTCCTCCCGGGGAGGGGGCAGTTTTCTTCCGCCCACGCGGAGCCGGGCTCTGACCTCCGTTCCCGCGGCACACAGCCGCCCGCCTTACAAGCGGGACCCCGAGCACGATCCGGCTCTTTGCGTCTTACAGGCGCCGAAAGCAGCCCTCGTACAATCACTTTTGCTCTTGAAGGTACCCTTTCCTGCCTCTAGCGTAGGCTAGAGAAGGAAACTCCAGCGTAAAGAGACGGTCAGCACCTCTCAGGACACGCACAGACTGGGTGGGGGGAACCCCACAGGAGAGGGGCGCAGCCCCTCCACCCCCCACCTCCCCGCCGGTTTCAGGGGGCGCGCACTCACGCGGGGCGCCCACTCACGCGCGGCGCCGCGGGCTGCAGGCTGCCTCCGGGCCGCCGCTCTCCGCCGCCGCCACCTCCTCCCCTATGTCGGGCAGGCTGATGAGCAGGGCCTTGGCACCCGCCCGCCCCGCGGGCTCCCTGTCCGCCGCGGCGGCTGCCGGGCGCGGGGGGCGTCCGCCCGCTCCCCCCNCGCAAGCCCGGGCGGGGGCGGCCGGCAGCTCTCCCGGCCGGGGCTGCCCGCCGCCGCCTGCCCGGCCCCGCGGGCGTTGCTAGGCTAAACAAACCCCGCCGCGGCACGCACCGCCCCCGGCGGGGTGCAGAAAGCCTGCGAGCTGCCATCAGCCAACGCACCTGAGAGTCATATGGAAGCGGAGGGCAGTAACCTCTTGCAGGCCGCGAGTTAAGGGAATAAAGCATGGCATTTTCCCTTTATTTAAAATCCCACCTAATATTAAGTTTATGTTAAGATTATTAAGATCAACATTAATCCCACCAACTCCATCTGCCAGGGTCACAAGGCCCCGCTTCGCACCTTTCCTGTGTGCGGTGCACGCATTCGTGCGCAGAAAGGGTTTAACAGAAACGACACAATCTTGTACACCTTTTTATACCATGTCAGGCAACCGCAGCCAGGAGCTGCAAGGAGCAACAGCCCATGTGCAGAGATGCTACCAACAATCCCAGGCAGCTTGGAGAGCAGCTGAGGGTGTCAGGACCAAAGACCTTTCTCTCTTTGCTACAAATAACAGGCAGCTGGAGGCACACAAGTTGGGGCTGGGGCAAATACTGCACTAGCTTTGCAACATAGGGTTGTCTGTCTGGATGGACAGAAGAGTGGTCATGCCAGCAGCAGGTTGGGGACACTGTAATGGCTGGTATTATGGACAGGGCAAACATCGTGTCAACTCAGAATATCGCAGGTGGCACGGCCCTTGGCAGTGTCCAAACGAACAGCACAGGCTGAAACATAGTACAGTTACTTTATACATACGAGCCCAGGATCATGCATCAAGCAACTA
Organism: Balaeniceps rex; assembly: GCA_013401315.1. Lineage (NCBI taxonomy): Eukaryota > Metazoa > Chordata > Aves > Pelecaniformes > Balaenicipitidae > Balaeniceps > Balaeniceps rex. The sequence continues at coordinate 110,132 of VYZW01054963.1, forward strand.
GTTGTACTATCGACTTAAAGCTGTCAGCTGCTAGTAGATGACAACCAAGGATACAAAGTGGGGAATTTTATCCCTGCCTTGTCTTCCTAGCACATCAAGGAGTGCAATCAGCTGGCAGGGTGAGGCACATACGACCCCAAGTATCAGACTGAGATTTGAAGTTGGGATATTCTTGGCCTTTTTTCTTACAAACTAAAATACATAAGTTCTGACCAAACCTTATGGAATAGGCCCACATAAAGCTAACAGCAGCACGATCTGCGTTTATTCCTTACAATGCCAAAAAGCCTTGGCTGAGCCACAGTGAAAGTAGCATAATTGAGCACGTTGGTGTGTAGTGTATTTATCTCAGCTGCAGCCCTGAAGCAACCCTGCATGAAGACCTGGCATAGAACCTAGTATGAACATCCCTGTCTGTAACTTGTTCATTACTCCCTGTCTCTCAAAAAACACAGAAACAGTCAGGTTCCACCCCAAATCTACAGACTTGAGCGTTCTGCCTCACTCAAGTCCTTTAGATATTCTGCTTTCAATACAGATGATTCCTGTTTAGTTCTAGGTAATATCTTTGACACTACAAGTTTGGAACTACTTTTCATTTATTTGGTATCCAAATCCTCAGCAAATCAACATAACATAGTCTGATGCTGCCCACTGCAAAGAAACTACCCAGCTCAAATATAGACTGTTCATCCCAAAAGCACAACTCTTTGCCACAGTAAGCCCATTTATTTACTCTCAATAATATTGTCAAACAAATGTACAGGAGCAGAGCAGAAGTAGGTAACTTTTAGACAAAGAGGTAAAATTTATGTGAAAATTTTATGTCAGGTATAATTGATGATTACCATTGGCCCTGTGCTTATTGCTTTTGTGCTTTTTTTTTTTAACATTAGCTAATTCTCATTGTGAGCCTTTATAATGTCTTTCTGTTGTAAATTATTTAAAACTGAATGTAGGTACTAAAATAACTGTTTAGAATGCATTATCATATTTTGATAATTTAAAATTATTTTCACTCATCAGCAAGTACTTTTAGTTTGTATTCTTAGCTATTTTACAAAACTAAGCATCCATAACATATTTTCTCAAGGTTCTGAGACCGATTTTGGGGGCATTTGTAGTAACAAGAAAAATATTTGTAGAATTTAGACACACTGTCATTTGTCAGGCTTTAAGGGCCAGAAAAGACCATTTGATCATCTAGTCTAACCTCTTGTATCACCTTTCACCTCAGCATTTCTCCATGCATTCTCTGCATCTTTATGTCATTTTTAATATCCATGTGAACTGCTAACATTTTCTAAACACTTTATATTAATGAGAAGTGAGAAATTCTGCTGCTATGTGTCATTACAGATTTAGGAAACACAGGAACCCTTTCACGTTAGTCTTTAAATAAGAGAAAGAATGATTGACATGGTGCATACCTGGCACCCCATCGCTACCAACTTGCCTCCTCAACTTTCATGGCCTAAGCACAAAGAAAGAATTTGTCACTTCGCCTGAAAAGGTCAGAAAGATGAGATGAAAGCATCACAATGGGGATAATCCTATTACTGTAATTAGGGAATCATCATTTATCACTTCAACTGCAAACAAAGCCTTTTTTGTTTTCACTCAGGACTTCCTGAGCAAGTGAAGGCAGTCTACACCCCCTTCACTCTTCCAGTGCATGCAATCTATTTCATTAATTATTTTTCTCATTTACGTTTTTTATCATCATGGGACATACAAAACCATTAAAACCCAACATTTTTCATCTATGCATATAACAAATAATGAGAAAAGCTGCTTAAAATGTTAAGTATTGAACTATCTGAAAGCTGTTTTCTAAAGCAGTAAAACAGCATTCTTGGAGTAATGGTGGTATTGAAATTGATGAGGGAAATGCTAGGGGGGAAAAAAGCAATTTAAAAATAAACCTGAGCTATTGAAGGATCACACACCCACTAAAAATTGACAATACTTTATAAGGTCCTTGGAGCAGCAATTAAATATTAACAGAAACATAAAAATGATTGTCTGGTGTCTAATTTACAACAAATTCTGCTCAAACACTCCATAAAATTGCAGTCTCAAACATTATGAACATCCTTCCAGAGCACACTGCTGGTTCTCAGCTCCCTCCATATCAAGCTACTAGCCCATATGTTTGAACCTTAATGCTCTGACAATTGCCAACTAGCCCATGTTTCTGTAAAGTATGTTAAGAAAAAAACAAACTAGATTAATATATAAGAAATTGAACTACAGAAGTCTATCTGTTTTCCTTACAATTTTCTTTTTAGCTATCAAAGGCAAAACTATATACAGTTATAAAGAAAAAGGAAACAAAAAATTTGAAATTAATCTACATTTGAAGTTTTTCTCCCACTCTACCTGTAACTGTAGTCACAGTAATATTTCTGACACGGTTTAAAACTATTTCTTTTGGGGGGTTATTTTTTGTTGTTGTTGTTTCACCAGTAACAAAGATTTTGGTAATGAAATTACAGTAGCACCAGCTCGCCCACAAAGTTGTCTTCTGGTTATGCTACAGACATATCTATGCCTTTACTCAGTTTATACAGGTGCACCAGCTGTACCTTGGCCATGTTTCACATTGATTTCAAGTTCTATTTAATGGCCCGCATATAGTTTTATGTGCATTCAAAGAATTAAGGTGACATCTCTCAGTATAAATGTCCTTCTGCCAGCTCTCTGAATTTCAGTAGGGAAGAATACAAATTGGTTTTTAATCATACCACATTGATTAAATCAGTTGACTCATTAGTCTGAAAATCTGGTTTTGATAGTCACCAGTACTAGCCCCATCCAGAAGGCACAAGCAATCCTCCCCTGCGTGTTCTGAACAGGCTGCTCACAGGGTCAAGTTTCTTTCTGTAGCTTTGTCTTAAAACAAAGGTTTTAAAATTCACTTTGAAACTCTACTATGTTTCTTGGTTTCAGCTACAGAAAAAATTTTCCATGTTACTTACTGTGCTTCACACGGGGAGCTTTCCAATTTTAATTTCACTGACTCTCCCCTTGTGTTATGAAAGCAAGCACTAGTGTCCACTCTACCTTCTATACAGAATTTGCTATTTTATAATTATTGCATTCTCTTTTACATATCCTTTTAAAGTAGAGAGTCTATGTCTTTTCTGCACTACATCAGATGGGCATTTTTCCTAGGACATTCTTACTGCTTTTCAGAATTTCTATGACATTTTTGATACACAGACTGAAATGACTATCAGTCATGATCCATTTTAACATGTCACTTCAGTGCAGGTGAATTAAAATATCAGCAAGAACATGCATATAGCCAAGTAAATTTAAATTATAGTGACTCTTACGTATCTTTCCAGTATGACAAACTTTTTTCAGGTTTTCTTGAAGGCTTGATAGATTTCCAGTGATAGAAAATATGCAATAAAATGACCCCATAATCCAAATCTGTACTTTCAAAATTCAGTGCGCTTTACTATTAGATTTAAGTGCCATCACTAATTGCTGATGAAATGCACTGACTCGTTCTTTCTGGGCTGGCCAGTTCAAGATGCAGCGAGATTTGAACATTCCTCTTCTCAGGTGAAGTGCATGATACAACTTGTAATCTTGGATATCATGAAGAAAGATCAATATGATGGAGTCCCGGCTTTGTTCTATAGCTTGCTGAAGAGCATGATACACCTTAAAACTGAAGCAAAAATAGGACAAAAATACATGTTTTCTTTCATGTGGAGGGAAAAAATTACACACAGTTCTTTTAATAGCTCACATAATAGCACATTGCAAACTCAAGGACTGGACTCAAACAGGGGTCTTAATGTCTATTCTATGATATAAAATTGTCATTACTTTAGTTAGAAGGTAACTAATTTAACATAAGAAAAAAATCATCCTCTAAAAATATAACCTAAGTCTCCTGTCTCGATATAGCCTTGTTTAGCAAAGTTCCTTTCTCTTCAAGATCACTACATAAGAAAGATTAAAAGACTCATTTAAGGACAAATAAAAATCATCTTTGGATGCTAGTGATCTCACCCATTATTGCTCTTTTTCAAACATGTAATTTTAAGGAAAGCAATCTGCACAGGTGACAGCTTGATTTTTTGAAAAAAAAATATATTGACTGAGAGATTCAAATTGCCACTAGCGTACATGTGGAGCAGTTAACTTTATTAACTTAGGAATTATTCTGAAGTTACAATATATTAAGTAAATATATTGAAGTAGAATTTGCGTGGTATTTTTTATTAAATTACACAGCAAAAAAGATTACCTTGTTAAAAAAAAAATGTTAAGAAATTTTCTCACTTACATATAAAATGTTATATCCTACTTACTTTTTGCACCAGGGATCCTGCAAGAGGTGTTCAGTCACAACAAAAATAATCTTCCTGCTCATTTTTATACTGTTAATTGTGGCTTCAAATTCAGATATGCCCGCTTCAAAGTCCCGTTCTTCTAAACAAAACCTAATTTGAAAGTGGTTATTTTTTTCCAGAGAGATGAAATTCTTAGACACCCAATTCTTGTCCTGTCTTGCATGAATAACATAAGCATCATAATAAAACTCTTCCTGATGTCTGTCAAGTTCTTTAAAACCGAGCATTCGATTTACTGAAATATGCCAGTAGAAAGCTATTCTCCACCCTTCAAAATGGATGATAAGAACCATAAAAATTACTAGGAACACAATAGTGGTAGTGATCACAAACAGAAGCTTAAATGGAGCACTGTCTCTGCAGGCCAAGCTATCAAAATGCAACACCAGACTACCGTGATATTTAGGTGGGGTGTTGCAAATGTACTGGGACCTCAATCCGGGTATATATGCTTGGGTCACATTAAGCCAATCAGCAAACCAAGCAATGCTTTCACAGGTGCAATCAAATGGATTGGAATCCATCTCTAGTATTCTCAAGCTCTTGAAAGCTGGGCCAAACACTTTTTCTTCAACTGAGGTTATCAGATTTTTCTGAAGGTTCAATGAATTCAGAGAGGCTTGGTCATCAAACAGAGTTGCTGGAAGCAAATTTAAATTATTTGATCCTAAATCCAAGTTTTTTAATTGAAAAAGACCCTTGAAAACCTGAACTGGAATCTCATCAAGCCCATTTGATTTTAAATTAAGAATATGCAAGTTGGGAAGATCTTTTAAAAAAAGAACAGGGCCACCTGGATTTGCATGTTTCCAAAGTCGGGCTAAATTATTGTGCTGCAAATCCAGAATGTCAAGTTTGTGAAGTCCATCAAACAAGTCTTCTTTTATGTTTGCTATGTTGTTATTGCTGATGTCCAGGACAGTCAGATTTTGTAGAGGATGAAAAGGCGAAGGAGAAAGTGCCAGATTACTGCAACCTACCTTCCTCAGCATCAATTTTCTAAGGCTTGGGACAAAAATGAATGATTCACTTTGCAAAGTCAAGTTTTTATTATAGGAAAGATAAATATCTTGTATGTTATTGAGACCTTTAAACTCATGACCTGTGAGCTCTTGACTAATTTCATTGAGACCAAGATCGAGAATTTTCAGGTGTCCCAAGGAGGAAAATGCCCCACTTTCTATTGTAGAGATTCTTGTTTTTGTGAGGTTGAGAACCTGCAAACTGGAATTAGCAAGTGATGAAAACGTTTTATTAGTTATTGTTTGTAAGTTTATGTTGCAGTTACAGAGACTCAGGTATTTCAGGTTGTTCAGACCTGTGAACATATTAGCAGTAATTCCTGGAAAATTGTTATTATCCATTATAAGGTACTCCAGGTGATATAACCAATGAAAGGAAAAATCTTCAATTTTCCCAGTAAGTGAACTTATCAGATTCAGATGTTTGAGGCTGGATAACCCATAAAATAAACGTGAAGATACATGAATGTTATTATGCTTCAGGTTTAAGTGTTGTAAACTTGAAAGCCACTGAAATGAGTCATCTTCTATCACAGACAGAGAATTTTGGGAAAGGTTTAAAACTGTAAGATTTGATCCTTGCAGTCCCTGGAAAGTTGACTTGCCAATGTATGAAAGCTTCACGTGGCTCAGTGAGAGGTTCTGAATCGCTGTGTTTGATAATTCTGCACAAAGTTTCTTTGTGCGATTTTCACCAAGTTCAACATTGTTCAGTATGAGGCCAAACAGATTTCCAATTGCATGTAAACATCCTATGTGAAACTGAAAGGAAAAGAAAAAAAGTTTTGACCTAAACAAGGGGATTATGTAAGAAAGTAGCCCCATAAAGCCAAAATTTGGAAAGGTTTTCAAACAAGATTTTCAAGCAGAATGTAACTTCTACACTCAGATTTTTCCACAGCTAAATTCAGACAAACACTTCTTGGAGTTTATACTTCTTGTGATAATAGTTCTAAAATTTGTAACATGATTATCATAATTCTGAGTAGTACTCTTTTAGAAGAAGATAGAAAGTTGCTTAGTGAGATGCAAGTTAATTACAATTTTGTATCCAAGTAGTAAAACTCTTTCACTAGAAGTATCTTAGAAATTGAGATAATCTCTTTCTTCAGCTTTCTTTTATTGGTATCTGCTAGGTATACCAATATACTAGTGCAAAACCAGATATGCTGTAAAAAAGTTATTTAGGCCTTCAGACAGCCAAGAAGAAACCCAGTTTCTCTGTGTGAGCAGAAGCTACACTCCTGAAATGTGATACTACACGCTTGCTTCCACAATATAAATCACAAGCCTCCACTGTAGTGCTGGCCCCTCATCTTGATTCTGATATCAGCTGAATGATTAAATACTCCATTTGTCAGAATGATTCAAATCCATAAGGCTGCTTTTCAGATAGCAGTACTGTAAAATCAGAGCAGGTTAAACTAGCATAAAGTAGCACTGCCCAAGAAAGGAGCAGTCCCATCTACTTATCCACACACTGTACCCTTGTGCCAATATGGCCATTCATGCAGTCACATGGTGAACCAGACAGGGAACCAGCCCGACTACAAGCTAACCAAGCCAAAAAATCTGTAGAGTTTCTCCAGTGATCCAGTGCATGGCCTCATTAAAGCTTGTATCAGAAAGAGGGAGGGATGAAGCGGCCAAGGGAAAGAGGACATGGGATTGCCTCGCAGCAGTGGTACAAGCTTATGCCACTTTAAAATATTCTTGTAATTTCAATATACGTGTTCTTTACAGATCAATCAACTGGGAAAAAATCCAAGCAAATTCAATGCAAGTTCAGTATTCATATGCTGAGGGTCAACCAGTTTAGAACTGCAACACTTGCCATCACTCTTCAAAGAATCATATTATAACACTGAGAAGTGGGTCAGAGAGAGAACAGTGAGGTAGTTTGCAGAGAAAACACCCACTTGTTTTTTTTAAAGAGTGAGTGTACTTTTCTGCAATGATTATTTCTCTGAGGTACCCCACGGGCACAAATGAACGTTCTCTTTGATTAACTAGAAAGCGAGACCTAAATTGTATAACTAGCCTTGCATAATATCGCACTTTTTCCCCACTTAAAGTACGTCAGCTGTTCACATTCAGCGTGTACAAAAAAAAATCCTGCATAGAAAATACCTGGTAAGGGTTCACAGAGCTACTTGATCTAACTCTTGCTTGAGACCTCTGATCCCATGGAACCAGAATGTGCTGATTTCAGTGGGAGAAAAATTATTATGTGTATCACTACTGGAGGTCAGGAGTAATGCTGTATAAAACAGAATGGTGTTACCTTTGACCTCAGTAGGTCAAAAATGTAATGTAAATGCCATAAAATCATAAAGGATAAATCAGGACAGTTCCATTTAATACTTACAGCTGTTGAATTTCTGTTGAAATGCTTCCTACCTCTTTCAGTGGATTTGATGACAAATCAAGACTATTCAGTGAGGTGTTGCTAAGAAAACTGAAGTCTTCCTTTTTTAACTCAGTGATTTGATTGCTATCCAACATGAGCTCACGAAGGTTCTTCAACTGTTGCTGCAATCCTAAGTTTGCTGACTTCAAAAAATTATGAGATAGGTCCAAAATACTCAAGTTCTGGGGAGAAGATGCAAACAGAAAAGTATAACATTCTTTTTATTTTCTATAATAAAAA
>VYZW01054964.1:5053-31554 GCA_013401315.1 Balaeniceps rex
ACATTGTCTGTTCTTGCTTTCAAGACTTGGAAAGACAAGAAAGACTTAAGCAGTAGCAAGCAAAATTTAAATTAAGCATCAGGAAACTTTCGAACGTTAACGATGGGAAATTGCTTAACAAATAGATTGCAATGGAAAGTTGTGGAAATTCTACCACTGGCCATTATTAGGAATGATTTTGATAGTCTTGAGCCTACCCTGAGGCATGCTGTGGTCCATCCCTCTCACTCTTAGGTATTACTATTACCTAGCTGGTTAGGTACTTATGCCCTCTACAAACCTTCCTATATGGCTTGGCAATTTCCTAGGCATCTCAATTTTGATTTTCATGTATGAGCAGAAGCATGTTGAAGACAGGCATCTGTACCTGCTGTCTAATATGTATTGCAGTGTAGGGTCAGAGGAAACTATCCCCAAAAGCCCCCAAATTTAGTCACAGTGAGACTAAATAACACTAGTCTTAGTGTTACAAGAAATCTCCTGGAAAGTAGAAGGGGCTAAACATGAGAAGACTTTAACACTCTGGGATTTGACCACTCATGATTTGACCACTAAATTTTAGAATATCCAAAGTGTTAAAGCTTTCTTGCTGCCCTGCTGAAGGTGCATCCAGAATTAGGCAGTCTGTGAGAGGGAACAGACCTAGCTTCCTGAAGTGCTTCTCCCCAGCAATCCAGAGTTACTTCATAAGCATTTGGCGTAGTTCTTGCTTAAGGAGAAGACAAATTTTGCACATATTTCATATGTGGAAATATTCATCTCTATCAGGTGCACTTCTTCATTTCCAGCAAATGATGAGGCAAAAAGGTAATTCTCATTACTGGTCTACACCAAAGAAATATAGGATCAGCTGACACTGTAGAAATGCAAAAGTAGAGTCCTTGTTGCCTAACTACCCAAACAAGTTAGGTTGAAAGCTTACCAATGAGCCCATTTCTATCCAGCTCCAGTTAGAAAACCGAAAGACAAAAAAAGTAGTGTTATCTGAGGAAAAGAAATTCAAAACTAGGGACTATGAATCTCATCTGAGACATGGATTAAAGCAGTTTCTTTATGGCTTTTCTTCCTCAGGCACTGAAAGTAAAGACAATAAAGAACATAGTGAAAGAACAGACCAGAGGCTTGGAAAGCAAAGCTTAGTTGCTAACAAGAAATGTTGCCTTTTAGACCCGCTTAGATACAACCTTCTCTCAAAGTGCATAAAAACCAGTGCATTAGGGACCTATCTAAAATGATAGTCAGTGATGTCTGACTCTTGGGTAAGGAGCTGTAGGGAACCATGATCTAATGCTTATTCTAAGTGATAAACATTCTTCTCTCAACTCTGAGGAAATTCAGAAATGTCTCATGTGGAATTTACAGTGTATTTCAAGAAAAAACACATCAAAGTAAGTACCAGTTGAAACAAAGGACACTAGCATTTTAGGAAGATAGCTTGATCATGAGGCCAATATGTTTCTAATGACAAGTCAGCAATTGTAAACATTGTTAGAATGAACCTCTGAGAATCTCTCATAACTTGATGTAACGTTTCTGAAGACTAGCATTCATGTAAATCTGCTGTCCATATGGAAAAGCCCAGCATGACTTTTTTTCTCTAGGTGATGACACCTATTAAATTCATATTTCAGATTCACAGATTTTCTTACTCACTGAAGTATTTTGTTTGCTCAGTATTGAATCAGTGATTTCAGAGCTGGTATTCAGTAAGCGAAATACATGGTGATTCTTTCAGTAAAGCCTCCAAATCCAATGTCTTCTTCATAATACAAAAGCCTTCTTCAAATACTTCAAAATAGTACTGCCAACTCTATCATTGAATCCAAACGTCACAAGGATATATCTGTGACCTAGCCCATGAAGGAATAAATGTGCATGTAGCCATGGCATTCAAAATCTCAGGAGCAACTGTTCATACAAAAACGATGATGATTTATGGTGGGAAATCATGCATGTGTTTATGAGAAAAACCAGAAGGCAGGTGATCTCCCTCCACGGTTTCCCACACATTGGAAGATTAACATTCTTTCTTATCCCTGCTAGTGCAGGGATTGATAGAAGAGTGCTGTGGCACAAAGTGATCCAATACTTTTGGGTTCCTTATTCCTACATGGCAAATTAAGTCACTTTTTCTTCCCTGCCCTGTTAAAACACTAATTTGGAGGGACTGAGAAAAGGAAGATTCTGCTTTATCTGTGAATTTCATTTTAGGAGCCCTATACATCAGAAAGCCTGTCTCACTCTAGAAGGTTGGTATTACATTCAGAATTTATTTCCAGCTATCACTTACTTGCTGTACTTTGAAAGGAAAAGGCGTTTCCTATAGGAAATCTCTAAATTTCATCTCAAGGTCTGCTGCAAAGAGTTTGAATAGAATAGCGCTTTAAAGCATTTCTCTAGTCAGTATCTTTTGGCCTGAAAAGTTGCTAAAGGGCAGTTTTAAACCAGGCTGAAAGCAAAGACCAAGTCTGCCTCTAGTTGCTGTGGAAATAGGGAATACCCCATTCTGATACAATGGAGCTTAGAATAAAAATTTACTGGTGTAGTAGAATTGGCCTCTTCCACAAAACATTTGAATATTTAAATCATTTAAAGCTCACTACCCTGGACTTTAGGAGAGCAGACTTGGGCCTCTTCAGGGATCTGCTTGGTAGAGTACCATGGGATAAAGCCCTGGAGGGAAGAGGGACCCAAGAAAGCTGGTTAATATTCAAGGATCACCTCCTCCAAGCTCAGGAGCGATGCATCCCAACAAAGGGGGAATCAGGCAAAAACACCAGGAGGCCTGCATGGAGGAACAAGGAGCTCCTGGACATACTCAAACACAAAAAGGAAGCCTACAGAGGGTGGAAGCAAGGACAGGCAGCCCGGGAGGAATACAGAGAAATTGTCCAAGCAGTCAGGGATCAGGTTAGGAAAGCTAAAGCCCCAATAGAATTAAATCTGGCCAGGGACATCAAGGGCAACAAGAAAAGCTTCTATAGGTATGTTGGTGATAAAAGGAAGACTAGGGAAAGTGTGGGCCCTATCTGAAAGGAAACGGGAGAGCTGGTTACCCAGGATATAGAGGAGGCTGAGGTACTCAACGACTTTTTTGCCTCAGTCTTCACTGGCAAGTGCTCAAGCCACACTGCCCAAGTCACAGAAGGCAAAGGCAGGGACTGGGAGAATGAAGAACCACCCACTGTAGGAGAAGATCAGGTTCGAGACCATCCAAGGAACCTGAAGGTGCACAAGTCCATGGGACCTGATGAGATGCATCCACGGGTCCTGAGGGAACTAGCAGATGAAATTGCTAAGCCACTATCCATCATATTTGAGNCTTTGTTGGCAACATGGACAGTGGGATTGAGCACACCCTCAGCAAGTTTGCCGATGACACCAAGCTGAGTGGTGCGATCGACACACTGGAGGGAAGGGGTGCCATCCAGAGGGACCTTGATAGGCTTGAGAGGGGGGGCCCATGTGAGCCTCATGAGGTTCAACAAGGCCAAGTGAAGGGTCCTGCACCTGGGTAGGACCAATCCCAAGCACAAATACAAGCTGGGTGGAGAATGGATTGAGAGCAGCCCTGAGGAGAAGGACTTGGGGGTGTTGGTTGACAAGAAGCTCAACATAAGCCAGCAATGTGTGCTTGCAGCCCAGAAAGCCAACCATATCCTGGGCTGCATCAAAAGACACAGGACCAGCAGGTCGAGGGAGGTGATTCTCCCCCTCTACTCTGCTCTCGTGAGACCCCATCTGGAGTAGTGCATCCAGCTCGGGGGCCCCCAACATAAGAAGGACATGGACCTGTTTGAGGAAGTCCAGAAGAAGGCCACAAAGATGATCAGAGGGCTGGAGCACCTCTCACATGAAGACAGGCTGAGGGAGTTGGGGGTGTTTAGCCTGGAGAAGAGAAGGCTCCAGGGAGACCTTATAGCAGCCTTCCAGTACCTGAAGGAGGCCTGCAAGAAAGCTGGAGAGGGACTTTTTACAAGGGCATGTAGTGATAGCATAAGAGGTAATGGCTTTAGACTTAAAGAGGGCAGATTTAGATATAAGGAAGAAATTCTTCACTATGAGGGTGGTGAGGCACTGGAACAGGTTGCTCAGAGAAGTTATGGATGCCCCATCCCTGGAAATGTTCAAGGCGAGGTTGGACGGGGCTTTGAGCAACCTGGTCTAGTGGAAGGTGTCCCTGACCATGGCAGAGGTGTTGGAACTAGGTGATCTTTAAAGGTCCCTTCCAACCCAAACCATTCGACGATTCTATGATTCCTATTTGATGTGCTGACAGATAAACGCTCCTTTTTATATTCTAGGAAAAACAAAAACAGAGATTCTAGACTAATAACTCAATCTGTTATTAAAACTATTTAACACATGGTTTAATTAAGGTAATAAATGTCAATCATCTCTCTCAATATCGTATAAAGACAGAAAATTATCTTTCTCTTAGTATTACAGCTCCTATACTAAGTTTTTTGTCAATCGACTGTTAAAAATTCATGTCGTAAAATTGTATTTATCTATACAAATAAACATTGAATGCATTTAAACAAGCATAATATCTTTAGGGAAAGAAAAATTATTTCATATTTGTTTTGATAAAGACATTCCAATGAATGCATCTTAAGTATTAGCAAAAAGAATTAACAAAAATTGCTGCTTAAAAATTTAGAACTTGTTCCAGCAAAGACTCACTCATGTCATTTGCTTTATACAACTCTGCATCCCTTGACAACCATTTTAAGACCGATTTTGGTATGGTTTATGTCTCAGTCTACCAAATGCTCATTAAATAGAAAGAAGATTTTTCAGTGAACTACTTGCAGCAAATAAAATTTAGTACATTCTCCAGAATATCAGGGCTTGAAGTTGACAGTACTGAAATGAGCATAAGTTTTCTTCCTTTCCTCAGAAAGCATCACATCACAGAAGCAGAGAGCTAAAATTACAGGAGGCAATCAGCACTACCCAACACTAGTTATATTCTGTAATTCCAAAATCCAGATTATTGTCCTCCATCCTGGTCTAAATTATACAAGTGATGAACATAACCTTTAGCTGATCTAAAGGTTTTGCAGGTTCTGAAGCAGCTTAATTCTGTCTAATGGGATATTTAAATCTTTAATGGCAAATCTACATCCTAATACTGTGAATATCACAGGTATTCAAACATCATGTTCACATTATGTCATTTAGGTACCTGAATGCCTTTAAAAATGTATGCCCAAATTCATGTTTTCTTGGAGACATATAAAGCGTTATAGCGTTATTAGCTGCTACAGGTTAAGATGTTTTTCAAATCTAAAATTTGATAATGCAAACATGTTGTAGTACTTGCTGGTTTTTAGTAATCATGATTTTCTATTCATTGCTCAGTCTCCCCCTGAGATGTCCTTCCTTGCAAGAACAGAAAAGTTTCTTCAAGAGGAAGAGAAACATACAAGAGATTTTGAAGAACGTTTAAATTCACACCTTGAAGAACTGCAAAGACATTCTGAAAATACTCTAAAAAAATATGCCAGGATACAGCAAAGCAGGCATACTTAAGCCAGCCACACAATTAAGAAAATAAAACCAAGTAATCACCCATGAGTTTCTTAGAACTAAAATCTGCAACTAGCTGCTTAACGTATTTAGGCACATTGCCAATAGCATGTATTTTTAACACCAAGGTTTCAATAAGATAAACATTATCCTACGGATTTAGGTATATTGTAACTTGACTATATTACAAAATATCATACTCGAAACATATTCTAAAATATACAGGTTGGTTTTGCATAGTTAAATTGTGTGCAGCAGAGACCCTGTTGCAGCACTGTAAATTAAGAAAGATACTTTCAATTCTGTGATGTACAGAGGGCTAATAAGTGGAATTATTCCCTTGAAAATATAATCAGCCAAGAGAAATTCTCTAGATTGCACAGAACAAGAATAACAGGGGCCTTTAGCCATGTCATAGCTCCTAGCATAAAGAGCTCATCCATGCTCTGGTTATTCTTGGCTATAGAAATAGCCCTTGGGACTCTTGAAATGAGAAGTCTGAGCTCTTTCTTTCTTATGCTCTAAGCCATGCAGGTCTGTGAGGGGAACATGAATAGACAAGGCACATATTTTGAAGCCATTTGTATTGCCCCTTTTACCAGACCTATAGATTTCACCTGGCACAGAGCCTGATCTCAGGTGCTTTACATGCTTTACATTAATACTTTACGATTTTTAAATTCTGTCTTTTTGAAGACACTTGTGCACTTGTTTTGGTACTGAAGTTTCGATACTATGTCGGCTCGTTGTTTTAACTACATTGGAATAGGGGAAAAAACCTTTAACTTCAGACAACTTGTTTTAGGTAAGGACCTAAATTCTTTATATTTTCTTACAACATAAGAAAACATAAAACTGAGCAGAGTTAATTCAACTCCATGTGCTGAAAAACTGCATAATGTTGAGATTCCATTTATTTGCAATTCATACTGAATTCTGTTGCTGTGCAAGCGAAACAGAAATTGCAGACTGTTGATGAACCACCAATTTCAGTGAAAGAGATACTAAAGAAGTGCTTTCCAGCATATACTGTTGCCAACTTCCTGGAAAAATCTGGATAAAAATAATACCAGACTGTCAAACAGCTCCAGTTTGTGAGTAAAAGAAGTCTCATTAATATTCAAGACCACAGCAAAAATGTAAATTGTTTTTGGAAGCTATATTTCCATTAAAACAAAATACACTACATCACACTTACACAAAATACCAAGATTTTAAATACCAGTTTGGCTCGCTTTGCAATAAAATGAGTAATGAAAATGAGGACATCAAAGAACCTTTTACAGGAAAATTCAGGAAAATTACTAGACTCAGCTAGAGGAATGAGGACTGAATAAAAAGATGATGGAAGGACATCTGAACAAACTAAATATATATGTGTCCTCAACTTAAGGGGAGATGCATCTGGGAGTTTTAAAAGAACTAATGAAGAAATTTAGGAACCTTTGGAAATGAAGCTAAAGTTTAAGCTGGGAAAGATCTGCAGAAGCAAAAAGACAGCAAAATGTTGTCTTTCAGAGGGCAAGAGGAAAAAAATGTGGGATATTAGCCAGTTAGCCAGATTCTTTTGCCACTGCAAGACTTAAACATAGAACAAGACAGTACGCTCCAGATCTTCAAAGAAACGTATGTGTCTGCGTCCAGTCCAGGCCTGAGGATCCCTGTCATGATACAGGTCTGTGTGATGATACTGAATGAATGAATGAAATTATCAAAAAATGAGTAAGATTTTTTTTCTAAAGCTTTTTAAGATCTGGCCAAGCTACTAACTTTGGGTAATGAAACAACAGTTAGTTTCAGCCTGGCTTTTGTTTAACGCCCTGTAATAAACTCCCCGTGAAAAGCACTGAAAACTGCAAAGTACCTGTATCTGAAGAGCCTGCTTGTCTACTGTTATTTCCTGCTCAGAACATATTATGCCACAAATGTCCTGAGACAGTTTGGATCAAAGTGCCTTTTTTTTAACACGTACTTACCTGAAAGGTCACCCTTCTCTTCGCCAGCCAAAATCAGCAAAAGTTCCTCATCTAACAATCCCCAATTTGAACAAGAGCCCATTGCTGCCAGATATAGCCAGAGCCACACGGCTGGTTCTGAATACTTTAACTGTATTAAATGGTAGAAACTTGACTGAACTGGTGAGAGGTTTCTGAAGGAAAATACATATTCCTGATGTTACCATGCCAAAAAGTGTGTACAACATGTACCACATTTCAAGTTATTTGGAAAACTTTTTGAAGAATGATGGACAGCAGAAATAATAAAGACTGAGAAATGATATATCTTATGAACAGGGATTGGAGATGTATGTATACTGTCAAAAAAAGGAATAATCAGAAGGGTCCAAGGCTATAAATGTCTGAAAGCACCAATAAAAATGAAAAAAATGAATTATTAATCATACATTCATTTGACAGGACAAGGTGCAATGTTCGGGAGCTAAGGATTAGCCAAAACACACAGAAAATTTCTATCCTACTTTGTGAATAGCTGGGCAATGGAAAATTCTTGTAAGCTGCTGGACTTCTTTCATGATTTTTCAAAGCTTTACTGAAAAGTGGTTTTTTGGCTCCCAGTTGAAAGACTTGTTTTAAATAAAAAGAACAATGGATCAGGCTGCCACCAGCTTTTTTCACTGAAGGAAAAACAGAGGTCATGTACACACAGTTGCCAACATGTTTCATTGAGATATGATTTTGAAATAGTTGGTGGTAAAAGAGCTGCCAGACCATCGCTGTCCAATTCACTTCCCAAAACTTACCCTAATGGGGCTGTCGGTGAAACAACAGTAACTGAACAGAAACATTTAAAAGTGGCTCACATGAAAGTTGGGTATTTAGCGCATTTTCTTCCTACCGTTTCTTACTCCCTTCTTTTTTGTATGGGAAATTTAGGAGTATGAGAATGGGAGAGTCTCAGAGAGACGGCAGGTACTCTGAACCATGCAGAGGAATGCACACAACAGCAGCAAAACACAGTGCCAAATGAACACAAAAATGGACAGACATTATGAAAAATCACAGGCACAGCTTTCTTGCTTTTCCAACGGGTAGACTGAAATAATGGCTTTAGCTTACCCAGTCAAAGGTTAATAAACCTCTGCTGTGATCAGAGATACTACAGAAAGTGCCTAAACCCCCAGACTCACTGATCTGGCTTTATCATAGTGTCACTGGTTATAATTCCTGGTTTAACGGTGGTACAATAGCGCACTGAATCAAGCCCACCACCACTTCATAATTCACAACTAGACTAAACACCGCCAGTGGGAATGAGAAAGAAGTCATCAACAGAGACTGTCTAATGAGATGAGCCCCAGGTGACTGTACATCTATCGTATGTCATGCCAGTCATCAAAGTTTTATTTACACAGCCAGCTCAGGCGTGTGCTGGACTCTTTTCAGTCCTGCTGCTTCCTGCCCAGGGGTCTCCCGGGGACCAAAGTGCTGGAAGGAGGCAGAGGGCACTGAGGGAAGGTCCTTACCCTCTGTTACACAGATGATGGGATTACATTCCCCTCTGGCTTTACAACAGCCAATTATATCATTCACAATCACTTTTTCCCCCATTTAATTTTATGCAAAATAGCTATCCACTAGATTTTACACCAACTGCCTTGTGCTAGGGAAGTTTTTTTTCTTCTCAGACACAGCAGTCTGCTGAGAAAATGCTAGGTTAAAGATTTGTTCATAGCAGAGCTCCTTGGAATTGGCCAAACCAGTGTGGGAACTGTGCATTGATTTTTCCTCTCTGTAGGGTTCAGATCTCAAAGTTCACTGTGTCTGAGTTACCATTTAATCACATGGACACCCTCAAATCCATAAATGGGCTGTAATTTGATGTACTGCATCTAAATTTCCGCTAGTGGATTGAGCAACACCCCTAGACACTGATACACTGTGCTCCAGTGTCCCTTCCTAAACCAACAAATGGATAGGTTTGTTCTACTCTTAACCAAACTGCCTGGGGCTCTGAAACAGATTTATCAAGAATGTGTTTGCCCAGTTACCTTACAAGAACATGTTTGTGTGCAAAGCACAGTCCTAAGCCATCCCGTCACTGAATTTCCTGCAACAGATGTGAGATTTACTTGATGTGAACCCTTGTACAATCCCAGACGGAGCACGAATTCCTGCAGAAGTCCTGGTCCTCGGTATCCCATGTAAGCACCGTAACAAGAATTTTTTTGGTTGAAACTTTTCAACCAAATAAAGGTGGTGCATGGAAGATGTCAGCTAACAGCTCCATCTGTAGTGATGATGAAGACACTCGGCTGGGACACGGACGGCAGGACTTTGCATAGTGTGTGAACTGGAACTACCTGCCCTAGTAAGAAACTTCTCCTGGTAAGAAATGTCTCTGTGATGCAGGTCCAAAACAGAGAATCAAAGTGCGGGCTCTAGTTCACATCTTCCGGAGCTACAGGAGCGTTCAAACCCGCACATGTACCATTCAAGCACCGAAAATAAATAATCTGAAGAAAGAACGGTGCGTTTTCTCTGCCACATGTATTTAAAAGCGCTGTTTTCTGAACATCAGGATGTGAATAAGTAAACATTTCCTTGTCGATGGACTGAAACAGAAGACCGAGAGCCAATTTCTCTGAGCTCTGAAAATATGTGTAGCTCTTCCTTCAGACCACGGGCAGCATCACTGGCTTCTCTCACTTGCTTTGGGGGAGCTGGGGCCATTTGTAACACAGACGGGCATTTACCCATTGCGAGAATACTTGACACAATTCCTTTATTTTCTTAGCACTTCGAAGACATTTATAAAACTCCATTCAAACCTTGATCTTTAAGTATTTGACTCAGATTTGATTTATGCTTTGAAAAATTGCGTTTGAAAAATTGCTTCTATAACTTATCAGAAGGCAATGGCAGGGTTTTAATGACTTCACCTGATAATGAGCACTCTTGGAAACCATATCATAAGACACTGCTGAAGAAGTATCTCAGCATGAGTTTTCTGGTAAAATGCTTGTAATAAATCATTCAATTTTGCCCACAAGCTACTGTATGCTGGGAAAAGGTTTGAAACCGTATTTCTAAAACATTTTTGAAGGCAACTGACACTTGGAGTAATACATACAGTTAAAAAACCAGAGACACAGTTACACCTTTGGCTGAGAAGTTCACAGGAGTTGACATTTGGGCAACTGCCATTAATTTACTTCCTGATTATTTCCCAGTGATTTTTGACAGTTTCTGTCTACAGAGGCTTCATACCATTTTTCCAAATGTGCATTCTCACATCCGATACTAGCAAAAGGGAATTTGGTAGAAAATGTCAGGCTCCAACTTCATTGTGTACTAGAGAAAAATATATTCTTTTTTGTTTTAAAGATTCAAACTAAATTCAATTCTAGCTTCTGCATAAGGAACAATTCGGAATGTGTAACACTATTTTCCTCTCAATTAGCACTCAGTAAAATTGTGCATTTCAGGGATTTGAAATACACGATATCTCTTTGTGGTGGGTTGACCCTGGCTGGACGCCAGGTGCCCACCAGAGCCGCTCTATCACTCCCCTCCTCAGCTGGACAGGGGAGAGAAAATATAACGAAAGGCTCATGGGTCGAGATAAGGACAGGGAGATCACTCAGCAATTACCGTCGCGGGCAAAACAGACTTGACTGGGAGAAAATCAGTTTAATTTATTACCAACCAAATCAGACTACGGTAATGAGAAATAAAAACTAAATCTTGAAACACCTTCCCCCCACCCCTCCCTTCTTCCCAGGCTCAACTTCACTCATGATTTCTCTCCCTCCTCCCCTCAAGCGGCGCAGGGGGATGGGGAATGGGGGTTGCGGTCAGTTCATCACACGTTGTCTCTGCTGCTCCTTCCTCCTCAGGGGAGGACTCATCACACTCTTCCCCTGCTCTAGCGTGGGGTCCCTCCCACAGCAGACAGTCCTCCACGAACTTCCCCAATGTGGGTCCTTCCCACAGGCTGCAGTTCTTCACAAACTGCTCCAGCGTGGGTCCCTTCCACGGGGTCACAAGTCCTGCCAGCAAACCTGCTCCAGCGTGGGCTCCTCTCTCCCCATGCGTCCACAGGTCCTGCCAGGAGCCTGCTCCAGCGTGGGCTTCCCATGGGGTCACAGCCTCCTTCGGGCACATCCGCCTGCTCCGGCGTGGGGTCCTCCATGGGCTGCAGGTGGATATCTGCTCCACCGTGGACCTCCATGGGCTGCAGGGGAACAGCCTGCCTCACCATGGTCTTCACCATGGGCTGCAGGGGAATCTCTTCTCCCGTGCCTGGAGCACCTCCTCCCCCTCCTTCTTCACTGACCTTGGTGTCTGCAGGGCTGTTCCTCTCACATATTCTCACTGCTCTCTCCAGCTGCAGTTTGTCCCCCCAGTGTTTTTTTTCCTGCTCCTTCTTAAATACACTATCCCAGAGGTACTACCACCCTCACTGATGGGCTCGGCCTTGGCCAGCAGTGGGTCCATCTTGGAGCCAGCTGGCATTGGCTCTATTGGCCATAGCCATAGCAGCTTCTCACAGAAGCTGCCCCTGTAGCCCCCCCGCCCCCAAACCTTGCCACGCACACCCAATACACTTTTACTAGCATTAAGCTATAGGTTCACGTTAATAAACTTTTGGCCTTGAAAAAATTATTGTGACCTGAAGAATTTGCAGATGACAAAGGACAAAGGGAGGGCATAAGAAAAAGCAGCAGAAATTAAACATCTCATTAGAGAAGTAATCTTAAATATTATCAAACCCAACTGACCTTTTACCTATTTAGTTGTTATCAGGCAGTTAACTGCTCTTATGTGTCACAGACTCAACTCTTGCAGAAAATGAAGGGGAAAAAACCTCACACAAGGGCTCTGAGCAGTTTCAGGGAAGGCTTTCCGAGTTATAAAGTTATTGCTTGGGCTGATAAAAAAGCACTGCAGGTGGAATGGACTGAAATAAACCTGCTCCTCGGAGATGGGAAAGTCACGGGGACTTTGTTAGAGCCGTCAGAAAGTACCACAGAACAAGCAGGGACAGGAAAACCTTGGTTAAGAATCTACGGAAGAGGAAGATGAGGAGGAGGAATCTATGGAAGAGGTTAGCGGAAAGTTTGCTTCTATTCTAGACGCCCAAGACGCTGAGTACCCTGCAGAACACACATACTTGAACGACACACGCTTTTGTTCACTTCCTCAGGCAGAAATTTCATTCAAGCTGAACACCTCCTTTCAAAAAAGGGGCAAACTATCGGCTCCATCGCAGCCATCCCTGACTGAGGATAAAAATAGGACAAAAAGGATTTGGTGCCTGGGAGAGCAGAAACAGCTGGGAGACGACAGAGACTAAGCAAGTACTTTTACAGATGCATCATTTCAGATCTCTCCAGTCGAAGGAGGCAGTTCTCAGTACCAAACACAAATAACTTAAAGTCCCAGTTCATGGCTCGGTGAGCACAGGGGTTCTGCAGCAGCCGGCCTGCTGGTCACCCGGTGGGTAAACACTTCTGGGCACACCACGATGGTCATCTTGTCTGTGTAGTCTGTTGCGCACATATCCCAACTGTGCTGCAAGCTGGGGGGAAAAAACCCCAACCTAACAGCTCATCCAAACGCTTCCTTTTAGTTTTTAGCAAACTTTGTATTTCAAAAGCATCCTAGTCTGCAGGGCCAGTTTAATCCTAGCCACTACCGACAGCGGTGGCACAGCAAGCGTCATGGCCTGTGTCAATCCAGCATCATTTGGAATCTGTCTCATTCTGAACTGGGCTAGTCTAGAGCTGGCCACAGACTCACCCCACTTTGGGAACACGTGCCTTAGGGCAGGGATTTGCATTTTCTTGCCTAAATTATTTTTTTGCAACACAACTTTGGTTGGCAATAGCATTCTGCACAGGAACAACACGCAGGGTTAATGCAGGAAGCGAGGCACATTCTTTTGCTGGCACATGTATGAACAATCCCACTGACTTCCCTGGGACTATCCCCATGCTGAAAGACAGCACATGAAGTAAAGGTTTGAGGGGCCTTTGGCTTTCGGCGCAGAAATATTTCCTGCTACGCTTCAGTGAGCTGTAGCATCACATTCTTCCTTGCTTGGCCTGTATTTAAGCAGCAGTCAAGAGTTCTCAAATTCCCTCCCCAAAGTCTTCTGAAGGTTAATGCTTACAGAGTGCCTTAAAATATCTGGATGATAAAGGGCTGTAGAAGAACACAGGATTATTGAAGCATTTTGATCAGAATTTATAGTTTGATTTCTTAGAATAAAACTGCCCAAGCTGTGCTCACAGGTTCCTTTAAGTGAGGGGGAGAGGGGGATATCACAGGACAGCAGCTCACTTCAGCAAACAGATCAGAGACCTAAGTTACACTAATGTTACTTTTCCTTCCTTTAAAAAAAAAAAAAAAAAAAAAAATCAAGGGCTGTATCCAAAATCACCTTTTTATTGCCACTTTATACAGATTTAAATATTTAACATTCAGATAAACAACTATCTGTGTTTATGTAGTTTGTTATTAGTTATTTCACCATAAACTGGGAGAATCTCCCTTTCCAACTTCTGTTAAAATTCCTTCCGGTGGATCCTGAAGAACATTTGGCATGAACACTTGGCATGTTGAAGAAATTCTTTTTGAGTGAACTATATAGTGTTTAATGAAAAAATTATTACACAATGTAGGCTTTCACAATAAGTCACATTCTTTGCAAAATAATTTGAAGATTCCAAGACTCCTCTCTTTTATTCAAAAAATAAATATATCCTTTCTGAATCAAAGCACTTCATATGATATTAAGTACAAAGAAGAAATGTACTTCTTTGGAAGTTCTGAAAGAGACATACAAGAGCTCACAGGAGCAACATTATCCATAGCAGTGATAAAAGCTGGAAGCTGATTTTTTACAAATTTATAGCAGAACACCATTTCCTTTTACAATATAGAGCTTCAAACGGATTTAAGAAAAACACCATTTTAAAAGTCTGAAAGGCACATGAACTGGACCATAAAACGTACTGGCACATTCACTAATACGTTTTATGTTACATTCCTAAAGAGAAACTGCGGGACCCTAACCAAGAGAAAGACTGAAAATACCAGCAAGTTCCTTTGTAAAGTACTGAAAGAGTGGCAGAAAGTTCCTTTTGGCTCTTGATAAAATTGTTAATACACCAAAGCTAGAAAGTCTGAAAAGCTGCATCATTCAGTTGTATTTGGACGAGTTGCTACATAAACAAATACAACAATCAGCAGTACTACAACAGCCAGCGTGGGAAGCACGACGGTGGTGATTTGTTGCCGGGCCTCTTGCATCGCCTGTTTTCTCTCCTTTTTATCTTTGGAGGTCTCTTTTTTGGGTTTTCCTCTTAGCTGCCTCATCTTCCTCTGAGGATCTTTTGTTCGCCGAAACAGGGGAGCGAAGGGAGTTGCGCAGCAGAAAATAGTCTAAGGTCTTTTAAAACAAGGGACTGAAGAATTCCTTCTCCTCCAAGTGGTTGGCTGTGCAAGAAACAACAAGAAAATGAAAAAACCAATTCCTTTGAGCAAGATCTACACATATTCCAGTTATTAAAACCATTTGCAGCTCCACTTGGTAAATCTTTTATCCAACTGGCACCAATATCTACACAGCATCTTTCAAGGAAACAGAATCGCAGTGCGCTCGCTCAGCTCATCAATAACACTTTCCCCACAAGAACTACAGCAGTTCATCACGGTGCGTGTATTTGTCCAAGAGCACTGAACCTGCACTCTGTTAAGCCAGAAATGAAGCCCAGCACCATACATTTTATCCCCTAAGGCAAACAAGGTAACACAGCTAAAGACTTAACGAAAATAATAGGAATTAGTCTTGCGTCAACACAGACTACCAGCTGCCCCTTCTTGTAACAGCAGCAGGCTCCCAACTAAGGGTCTGTGGCTCCCCACAAACCTATGGAATGAGGAAGGGCAAGCACACACACCCTGCCGTAAGGAAAAGCATTAAGTGTTTGTCATCCTCACCAGGTATTTATTGGGATAAAGGGTATTCTAACAGGAAGAAATGTGGGGAAAGAGC
The DNA here is from genome assembly GCA_013401315.1 of Balaeniceps rex. NCBI lineage: Eukaryota > Metazoa > Chordata > Aves > Pelecaniformes > Balaenicipitidae > Balaeniceps > Balaeniceps rex. The sequence continues at coordinate 20,612 of VYZW01054964.1, forward strand.
TGCTTTACAGCTAACTTACACTTCTGGCTGTGCTGCCATAGAACAAATTCTAAATCATAACATGACTCAGTGCTGTCACTCTTATTACAGCTGTCATTTTTATAAGAAAAAGATCCCAAACAATAACCAGCCTGCTTACAAATCACTGGTGTAGACAAGCAGCCATTAATAAGGTAGTTGCTCTGAAGCATCTACTAGACCAATTTTCAAAAGCAGAAGTATCTATAAACTGAGATTAACAAAAACACTGCACAATATGAAAGCCTCTCTGAAATAAGGAGAATTAGTAGGTGCTTAATATTTCCATACCCTAAGTTTTTTGCCCCTAAGCTGCTTACAGCTGTGTAATTCACTGACTGTGCGGGGAAGAGGGAGGATGCCAACCGTTTGGCTGTTTTCCTCTTTGCCACATCCCCCATTTCTGCAGCGGCACAACAGCTGGATGCAGGCCAGATGTATCTAAACACAAATCTGGAGGGTAACAATTACTGGTGTCAAATATTGAGTTGAACTGAAAGTAAACTATGAACTGATGTTTTTCCGTCACTCCCTAACATACTCAGAAGAAAACATATGAAGAAATTAGTGGGTAACTCCCTCTTTTCTTTCCTCCTTCTTTATATCAAAATATGAAGATGATTTTAGCGTGCTGCTGTAGGTGAGGAGGATGCGTCAACAAGCAAAGCTGCAAAGTGCTCTCAGTTCACCACAGACACAATTTCCTCTTGATGTGTCATCTCTGGTCAATGCTACAAGTTGTCTTATGACTACTTTTTAAAAAAAAAGAAGTGGTTTTCACTGAAAGTGGGATGCTTTCTGTTGGTGTTAGCACTCAACCTTATTTGTCAGCCTGAAAGAAGCAAAACTGAACTAAAATGCTCATGTACGAAACAAGAATCCCCACCTATAGGTTACATGCAACTACAAAGGAGCTTTCATCCTTTCTCATAACAGCAGCAACCTGCTTGCTGTGAATCTCATCCAGCCAATTAGGTTGGTGAGACATTGCAGCAATTAGGGTAAAACACTGAATAACTCTACTAACTCAAACTTACGGAAGTGACCAGACTATCAGAGCAACCATGTGGTACTAGAAAACCAAGAGCAAACCAATGGGTCAGTATTTCTGTCTTTATCATGGTCCTTCCTGGATGCAATCTAAAAACAGGAACAACAAAAAAGCCATCAAGTGTGACAGGATTTCAGTGTTCAGCTGGATTCACCAATTTTCCATCCCATGCACACACACCTTTCAAGCAGTTGTTTCTTCTGATCATAAACTTTGCCAATTCAACCTGGACTCTAAGACAAACACTTCATTTCAGTTTTGATAAAGCATTAAAAGGGAAATTTTGGTGATTTAAGGACATGGTTTAGTGGTGGCCTTGGCAGTGCTAGGTTAACGGTTGGACTCCACGATCTTAAAGGTCCTTTCCAACCTATATGATTCTATGATTAGAATCAAAATACGTAACAGATTTAGAGAGACCAGAAGTGGTCAGTGAACTTTGTAACAGGGAGGTAAATAGGAATTGGATGGAGCAACTACAAACAACGCCCTGTTCCACTCTTTTAATCAAGTGGGACTACTTCATTTCTAAACCTTCGTAACTGTTTCTTCTCAGCAAAGCCTCAGCTCTCCTGCCGATTCAGGGCAGAGCCTTTGGTATCCCACCTTCTGCAAGCTATGGGTTTCTAGTTTGGTTTTGTTGTTTATCACTTCTCTAACCAACTCCTGAATTTCCTCTGGGGCAAAAGAAATCTCTGGTTTACCCCTTCCATTTCGTTCTCTTCCTGCTCTGGTCACAAACTTTATTACTTTATTCTAGAAGAACTACCATACAAAAGAAAGTTTTACATTTGCCCTTTGGGGTAACTAGACAACCGAAGCATTTCAGGCTATAGTATTTTCATACTGTTTTCTGTCTCCACCGTTAATGTATGTCAGGGTTTTGTATCCAGATTACTCCCAAGACCCAAGAAGTGATGGACAGTAAAAGCCTTTGGGACTTTCTGTGTACCATAGTAACAAGCAGGAGTTGCCATGAAACCAATCTCTCTAACAATAAATGTATGCCTTGCTCTATGCAGCATCACTTGGTACCCAGACATTAAAAACATCAGGATGGGTTTTTTAAGTCTCTTTTGAATGAATATTTCATTCTGAAGCAAAATTATACCAAGTTAATTACATACACTAGCTAACATCTGACAGCTTAGAAGAGAAAGCCTTCCTGCAAATGTCAGCACCACTTGAATTGCAAGCTGATGCTCTCCAGTTTGGGAATCTGGCGTCAATCTCCAAATACGTTTCCAGTAGACCGGGTGACTTGGCTTTGCTACTGGCAGAGATGGAGTTGCACAGAAACTGGCCCACAGTTTTCAGAGAGATGAGCCTTAGGGTTCATCTTAACTGAACCATAAAACGGAAGCGGTGAATCTCTGCAAGCTGCTGCCAGGCCCCTGCTGCTGCTAGGAGCCCGGACACGGCTGCCAGTATCAGACAGTTGCTGCAAAAGACAGCACTCCCCTACAGGAAAGGTCCGGGATGTTGTACATGCTGCTTTGTTCATGTTGGTACAAAACAGCACTTAAAAACCAGTGCTTAGCTGCATAAGACAAAATTCTATGGCCCATGTTGTGCAAGCGGAGTAAGAGAGCCACAGCTACCCACTTCCACTGCCAAGCCTCTTACCGGCCACCCATGGCCTTCACTGGAAGGCAGGTGACTACTGACAATTATGGAAAGTAAGAAACAGATACAGACAGTAGAGCAAGTCAGGGCCAGGGCCGGGATTACAACGCTAGGGTCTCGTTCCCTGTGGCGTGCACAGCCCATAAGAACAAATTATCTCACGTTACTGAACTATGTCCTCCTTCAGCCAGTAATCACCCTGCTTGCGCACTGGGAAGGCAAAACTCAAGCAAAGAGAGGAAGGAAATAATATAGCATTGGGATGAGTATAATTAACAGTCTAGTTAGCACTGCCCATTTAAAATGTCTCAGAGGAGGTAGCTATCAGAAGGGCAGTAAGAAAGTGATGTCCTACAGGTACTTCAGCCTTGGGGGAACTGGAACATTGGTGATCAGCTAACCTCACAGTGCAGAAGAACTGGAAACTCACTTTTCTCCTCAAACGTAAGCCGAGAGTCTCCTTTCCATTCCTAGTCTCCCCCGAACAGGAGAGGGCTCATGGCCGCAGACTGTATGCATCCTCCTAAGGCTGCTTCCTGTTTCTAGTAACTGCTCAACCTCGCCCAAGTATCTGCCAAGGCTGGAAACAAGCACCAAACTAGTTCAACTACTGCTTTTATGGAAAGTCAGTGACTCCCTCAACTGGGACGTTTATAGGAATAGCATAGAAGGGACTAACAGACTCTAGCAAAAGTGGAGTATCTGTAGTCCACAACAGCATGACAGGAGTCTGGCACTAACCAGAGACTGTAACTTCATGTTCCTTTTATGAATTTCACAATTTAAAATTCGATAATAAAATTGCACGGGGTGATAAGATTATTTTTAAGCTCACTATAGCAAAGTTGCCCCCAAGAGCAGGAATCTGCTGGCTAGAAAGAAACCATCTCGATTGCCAAGTCAAGAAAATGAGTGATGGCTTGGTATAGTTGTTTGAAACATCCATTTCACAGAGACTGCCTCTTCTCTCTGACACTGCAGTGCTCCAACTTGACACTGAAAAGCTAAGGTTTCAAGCAGAACAAAACATTTAAAAGTTCAAGCTACTGAAGACAACCCTGAAGATATCACTTTTCAACATAATAAAAATTCGCAAATTTAAGTACCCTGGCTTGATGTCTAGAGCAATTACATTCCTCCTTGCCCATCATCCAAATTGCTTTTTATATATAAACGTGCTCTTCGTTCTACCTTCTGGGTTAAGTTACTCTGAACTGTTTTGCAGAGCCAACCTCAAAACCTAAAAGCATAAATCAGTGGACTTGCTGAAGTCACTCATACCAATGCTGAAGCATTTGCCAGCATCTTAAAGCAAGTCAGCTACGGTTAAGCAGGGGCAATTTTGTACCAGAAGGCTGTAGTGAAACTTGTGGGGACTGGTGTCCTTCAAAACATATTAACAATCTTCCAACCAGAATTTATGGCAGTTGACTGTCTCCTTTTTTTTTGTAAAATTAACCCTGACCATTAGTAATTAGCAATTAAAAGCTCCTCACGCTACACACGGCTATTCCTGCGAGCCAGAAACAGCAGCCCTGACTCCAGCTCCACCAGCGCTTGCCGAGTATTGCAATTCTGCAGCTCCTTCTACATGCAACACATGCACAAAAGATTTCATTTATCTGCATTTAGTGTAATCGCACGTCTAGACGTCTAAAGAACTTATTATCACCAACAGTACAGCATGAATGTATTAGCCATGTTAAGCTGATAATTTTTCTCCAAATACAAAATTACAAGTGTTTGCAAGCCAATTTGGATTAACCTGGTCTAACCTGCTACTGATACTGAAACATTTCTGGAACAGCAAAACATCTTGAAATTCAAACAATCTGACAAGAATTAATCTTTATCATTTAAATTCTCCCCTGGGGCCATGGATGTTGCTCACACATTAAAAAAAAAAAAAAACAATACAAAACCAAAACCAGAGAACAAACCAGCAGACAATCAGGACACACTGTATTCAAATTGCCTGCCAGCAGCAGGGAAAAAGGACACAAGACACCTAAGTAGACAATACTCTTCAGATTATTTTAGTGTTACAAAGCCCCAAAACCAGCAGTTCCCAATCACCGGGACACACCAGCATCAGAGTCAAGAAGAACTAAAATGAACAACCTTATCAGCTTGTTACTTATTTCTGCTACTGGGCTGATTACTTTTGGATACTGCAGCCAGAGCTGCTGTACAGAGGCTGAAAGAAGAGTCGAGCCCAAGAAATGGAAAGAGGAGGAGGTGAGGACCCAAGGGGCAAGAGAAAGCCTGGTTAGCAGGGAACCAGGGCTAAGCACTGAGCAGTAGCTAGAACAGGAGCACTCCCTGGCCTCCTGATAAAGACCACCTTTCCCACCAGAGAAAGAGGATTGCTCCTTGCAGTGCTGCCGAAGCCCCACGCCACGCACACAGAGCGCTCAGCTTGCATGGTCCCAGCAGAATGGACACAGTGGCTCTGGGCAGCCAGGAGCGGCTGTGCAGGGTCTCCTACACATGAGGCTTTAAATCTTCCCTTACCTCGTGCAATTTCAACTTCACTGCGGCCGAGCTGGTGGCCACCGCAAGGAGATGGCAGCTCCTGACAGAGCAGAAGGAAACTTGATGTGCTGCCCCAGCCAGCATGGGGAGCCTGGGACCAACAAGTTGGATGAAGTAATACGATTCTTGCTTCTACCCTTAACTAAAGTGGAGTCTAAGCAACAGGTAACAGGTTATTTCCTACCTTTGAAACCATGCAAATGTTTCAGGTTTTTTTTAAATAAATGATTGAAATGCATGCAATACTATTAAACAAACCCTGAGTACCATTTAATAAAGGACAAGACCTGTTTTAGACTACCCCATGGAACACAGATTTATTTTTTTATCATTACTCCATAACTCATTTTACCTCAAGGTGAAATATCACGTTTTGGATGGAGAATTTTCTTTCCTGCAGCTGTAAGGTCTGGCCATTCCTAGAGTAGCATCAGCAAGGTCACCAATTTCTAAGGTGATGTGGCCAGCTTAGAGATGCAGCTAAATGGGAATTTCAAAAAGTATTTCGGTAGGAGCTTGGGACCGATTTACAAACAGGAATACTTGTGCACAGAGCTCTAGGAGGGGTCTCCAGAGACCTCAGTTCTGCATGCAGCCTTTCCATCCACACAGGTCCAACTCTGTCACTTTTTTTCCTTGTGTTTCAGTTTTGGCAGGTGTAAGAGAGAAAAATAACAATTCTCACATCTTTTATGAAGAACACCTTCATCCCTTCAGATGGCTGCTACCTGGGTAGGATTTACATGAGCACTTAGACCAGTTTGCGACCAACTCCCACGCAGAGATAGAAGCTAAATCTGCTCCTGGGTTTGTGTCAGACGCATTAGGCACCTAATGCCTTGCAAACCTGGCTCTGAAGAGAGGGCTTTTAAAAAAAAAAAAAAGCCTGATTGTAACAGTTTTTATGCAACTGCAGTAGTGATTGTCCAGCACTATTTCCATCACATTCAAGCACAATTATTACACTCCATTTTAAACACTACATGTAAAATGATAGTTAAAAAAATCTTCATTATTTGACAGACTCTAAAGGAGCAAAATGTTCTGTGTAATCACTTGTGTGGGTGACAAAGATGGATAGAGCAGAGATTTGCCAATTTGAGTAAGAGAGCTGAACCCTAAAGAGCAAGCCTGCCCCAGAGGATTAACAAAACACTTTAATCCCAGTCACATCCTCCCTCCCTCCCCTAAATCTCCCCAGCCAACACACTTTCAGCAACACAAAAGCAGCCCCATGATGAAGTGAATATTCCATTGCAGGACAGTTCCTTTTGGTACCGAAATACAGCTCTGTCTGACCACTAACAAGGGGAAATGATTATTGCCTGCTTAAAAAAGAAACTTTTCATTCGTACAAGCCATCCCTCTAACGAAATAAGAGCAACCTAAGCAAGCAAGGACTCTGCAGGAACAGCCACACAAATAACTTTGGCTTCTGCACTGTCAAACGATCTGGGTCACCCAGCTCATTACTTTTAAACAGAAGTTGCACAGCAGAATTGATGCATAGCTGAAGATAATGCTTACAATGCTAAATTTGAGAACTTCATGTTTCGGTGACACTATCTGTCATGATTTCAGAGTGTGCTAAAAATGAAGAAAAGAATTAAGAGAAAATTTTTTGCTCTGTGAAAAATGGATTTTCACGTTACAGCATGAGGCCATTTCTTAATATCATAAAATTTTACCTCAATCTGACTGTAGCAAGGAATTATGATTAGCAAATCAAAACAACCCTGTTTTCAAGGGTAAAACCTTTTAATTACACGCATAACAATATGGAACTATTAAGATGCTGTTTGAAGTCAGTTTAATGTTATTTCTAGTGATGGGTGGTAGGGTTTTTTTCCAAATTACAGACCTAAATCTGAATTGACCCATCATTACTGCAACATCGCATTTACTGTAAATGTAGCTTTGAGAGTCTCCAAAATACGCACAGCATGTGGAAAATGAAAGCCAGCACTGAATGCTGCCAGAAAGTCAGAGAGAGCAAGGACGCCAAAGCAAAAAGCTATTTCTATACGATTTTCACAGTTCCGAGGACTTTGATACAGCGAGTAATCTGTACTAGAAACAAAAAGCCATGGATCTGGGAAGGCATTGTTAAACAGAGATGAGGTGACGGTATTTTTGGTGCATACAGCGTTGCACTGCAATCCCATCTGCCCTGAATGCAGCAAAGAAACAGAACAGAATTCAGTTTAACAACAGCAGCAACAAAAAAAGGCAAGTCCTTTTGCTCCATGAACAGGTGGATAAATAATCCCTGTTTTTCTTTGTGGATAAAGAACCAGCATCAAGACAACTTTTGCAACAGGCAGTCCTCCGATGAAGAAATATGAGGAATGTTTACTGAAAACACAAGAAAAACAAACACGTAATTTCTGTCACTGCATGAATTCAATTCCTAGGGGAGGCTGTAAGAGAAGAGCTTGCCATGTGCCATCTATACAGCTACAGATGATCTTGCGCATAAATGCAGTAAACCACAACACCTAGCATATGACTTGATATTATGTGTTTGCTCAGCTGTTTTCTTGGGAAGTAATTTTCTCAGCCGTTCCTGACAAGACTCCTTTGGATACAAAACATTTGTCTTTCCAGTGTACTTACGGAAATTCAGTCAGCTTCTAAATAGCTACGCTAAATAAATAAATAAAAATAAACAAGTCACTGGTGTCAGAGTGGCTCAAAATTAATGTGCTGCTCTCCCAGACCAACCCCAAGTGTTTGGCATCTGCAAGAAGGTGCAGCAGTAGGAATCTGGTGTGAAAATAACATTTCTGTTTTCCAGTACAGCTGCGTCAGGGTCACAAGCACACCAAGACCTGGACTGTTGCTGCTAACTCACACCACAAGCTGAACTGTCACCAGAGGGTAGCAGCGCTCATCCTCTGAGCTGATGATGACCTAGATGGGAAACACTTTTCCTACGATCCAGAGCGCGGTCTGGTTGTTACTTCTCCCATTCAAACTACCGGGTTCCCAACACAGTCACTCCGTGAGACAGCATCACTATAAACATGTTTGAAACACATCCCAGAGACACACGCCAGGCAGAATGCCAGCAAGTCCGAAGCCTGATGTTACAGTTTTGTAATGCAAACAGGAGAGTTGAGGGACTGTCACTGCTTTTCATTATAATTCTACTGTCATTAACACTTCGGCACTGAAAATTCAGTCCAGGCTAAAACCTGGCAGGCAAAAAATCCATGCCCACAGCAAGAACAGATTGTTAAATCTAAACCCACAAAAAACGCAAAAGCAAGGGATGAGCCTGGGGCAGCAGGGGTGCGTGCGTACATGCGTGTGTGTGTACCAGAGAAGGGAATGATGGAGAGTGACTGACAGAAAACTTAAAGAACAGCTCCCAAGATACCAGGGCAACATCTAGAAACAACATTTGTACTTCCTTCTTGTTCCACAAGACAATCTGTGTATGCTGGACTCAAACTATTTGTGAAACAGTTTGTTTCTTCAGAAGGCACAAAGGGAAATCTCCCTCTTCTGGCTCAAGATACAGAACTACCTGCAATAGGAGGAAGTAAGATGGGTGTGTACCTGGACTCCTGAAACCCTCCTGAGACGGTTCTGCAGGGGAAAATGGACCGCACTTCACCAACAGTGGCACTTACCATTTTATTTTATGAAGTAACTTGGAGGTATTCACAGATTTAACGCAAGCTGGATGCAATGCCAGAGCACGCTGAATGAGGGGTTCAGATCTCAAACTCAACCCCTTCAGGGCTTGTCTGAAGTTCTGGTTTTTCAAGCTTTTCTTGGCAGGGATGGCTTTCCAGTAGGAGGTTGAGGAAAGACTGCTGGCACTGTGCCTGTCTCTCCCTGCTTGTACACCTGCCAGGGAGGACTGCATGACACTGGAGAGTAACTAAATCATGCAGAAATCAACCCAAATACAGTAACTGAAGTGAGTGCCTGTGTTACTCCCTTACTCCTTTTCCATGCGGGGCAGGTGTTTCAGAGTTTGTGCAGCGCTGCAGCTTGGCAGATTTCATTCCCATCTCTGTTGCCTTCTACACGCTCTCGTTTGATCCGGGTAATCAAGTTATCAATGAATGAAATAAAACCCTCCACCTTACACTGGAACAGCACCACAGGTTTAGGCTAGAGCTCTTCCTCTGGCAGCCAGAAATCTGCACCTTTGCCAAATTCCTTTCGAATTACAGAAATGTTCTCAACATCAGTGTGACAGCAATACAATCAGGACACCTTTGGGAGCGGGGGGGGGGGACGGAAAGGACGGAGATAAGAACTGAGACTTGCGACACAGGATGGGTGGGAAGAGTTTTTTCTTCCTATCACCAGTCTCATTAAAATCTCATTCTGTTTACTTCCCAGCTTAAACCTAAAGTCTTATTACATTTCACTAAACAATCCCACATTATAATAAAGCAGCAGGCTTTCCTGCCATGATTGATAGACTCTGTTTGCAATTATTTAAGGAGAAGGCACATAATTACATACAGCTGGATTAGGCTGATCAAATCCCTGTTAGTGTCTGTCAATATACACATAGTAAGACAGTGTGACATTAATGTAAACTAATTTAATTGCAGAAAGTTTAATTAAGACTTAATAAAATTACAGGGACAAAAAGAAAAAAGTTTTGCACAGTCCAACCAAAGGGAGTTTCCCAGCAAAGCCACCCTCTGAACACAAGCCTGGTTTTGCCTCATCAGTTCTGCAACACTAGTTCTTGCACCACCTGTTTATGTACTCCTATTTACAGTCCTATTGCCAGGACTTTCCACTAGCTCAAAAACTCAGAAGCAAAAGCAAACGCTATGGAGCCGTGTCTGTAATGAAGTCCATTACAAGCAAGCCCAGGCAGTCGGAGAAGGATGTCTCAGAAGTTCCTCTACAACGTTCAGCAAACAGCTATCGATCAGTACCATAGTTCAACCACCGTGAAGTACAAGTGACCTTCTTTTAAAGCACTTAAGAAGACCAAAACATTACATCTCCCTACATAATAGTATTCATATTCTCCCTTCTCATTTATTCCTGTACAGCATTCCTTTCCACTCGGGTTGTTTTTAAAGCAATTCTCTGTATTCACAGTGCTCTCAGGGAGTCACCAATGATACACAATCATGCATTAACTCCAATAAGCTTAGCACAAGATACCAGCTTCATTCCCTGCTGAACAGATCCAAACTTTTCCAAGTGTACTGATGCTTGTGCACTGCCTAAGTCATCTTTTTCATGCAACTCATAAGCATATCAATGCAACTGAATTCCCAACCACAAATAAAATATATTAAATGGTTGGAAGGCACTTTAGCTCGTGTAAGGCCACACATGCAGTGCCAGGGAGGTCTGGGCGTAGATGCCAGGAGTCCTGTTGTCTGCACGCATTCCCTTTCCCCCTTCACTCTGAGATAACAACTCTACCTGTTCTGTGCGTGCACATGTGTTATCACCATTTCTAACCTAGATGCCTTCGCTGTTTGTATGCCAGGCATTTTCCAAGACAGTAACTGAGAAGGGTGCAGAAGCAACACTGTGCCACCGCAGGCCTCCTCTCCACCAGCAAGTGTGCTTGTGTTTCACTGCATTAAAAAGTAGGATCTTGGATCTCACGCAGGGCAATTCACTCCTCCCCAAAGCACTGACTTTCCCACGCTATGATTTCCTAGAATGTTCCCTGCCAAATTAAATCAATTTGAGTATCTCATTAAAGAAAAAA
>VYZW01054965.1:1833-15673 GCA_013401315.1 Balaeniceps rex
CATAAACCGTTGACCAAGTCTGAGACTAAGATTGGACCTAGCCGCACCTAGGCTCCTCTCTGAGAAGGAGTTTAGAAAGCAAGGGGGTCTATTCTGAATCTCGTGACTCAACGGGAGGGTTCCCCTTATTCCCCTACATCCACGATCTCTCTGCAAATCCTTCTAATTCGAATGTGATTTATTTTTCCTTTGTGTGCCTCTTCCATGTAGTAATAGAGTGAACCTTGCCATCTTCGAACCTTTAAGTCGCTGTTTTGATTAATTTTGTCTAATCACTTTGTTGATCGACTGATGATTGAGTGCTATTCAAATATCACAATCAAATCCTGCGATTTGTCACTAGTAAATTCTAAACTGCTACTAAATCAAACTGTGTAAAGTCACTCATTCACGACAAACTAACATAATCAGCAGGATTCACAAATCCATATTCGCGACACCATTATATATATATTAAATCTTTGAGTTCTCTATATGGCTGTATTCACTTACGCTGATATGAACTTTTGCACAAATCTCTTCTTGTCAGAATTTAAAGGAATGTTTGTTCCCCCTCATCAGCAACATTGGGGCACTGCATTTATCTTTGCCATGTCATCATCTCTCCTGCTTTGTTCTGAATACATAGGATTTTCTCCTAGAAGATATCATTCTTAATTGTTTGAGGCATACTTTTTTCAGTATGAGCTATGCCTCTTCAGACAGTTATAGAGAAATAGATTAATACCTATAGCCATAGGGCCTAAATAGGGGTGTCACTACAAGATGTTCTTGAGAGGCTATACCTGCCAGAGGCCTCCTCTCTTGTGGTATTGCTCCCTGCCCAGGAGCCATGTACATTTTTCCAGCTCTTTATAAACATTATTCACTGAAGACCAGATTCTGATCCTCTTGCTCATCCTCATAAATGCCTTATTCTTTGTAGAGAAAGGAGCTATGCTATGCTATGAAAGGGATCTAAAACTGACTCCTCAGGGACCAGGTTTAGATCCATAAGATAAATCTTAGCATATCATGCTGCATTCCCTGGTAATATACTCTCTGGACAGCAGATATTTGTGATAGCATTTCACAAATTCTTATACTGTTATACTTTTAAGCTCAATAGATGAAAGGAAATAAATTGGCATTTAGAAGCTTGTCTACCTACCTGGAGAAATAGTCCAAAATAGCCATTCAAAGTGGCACTTGTAAGAACAGAACAGTGCAAAATACCTCTTGTGGAAGAGCTGTTTGGGGTTATTTCTCTGTGTCAGCAAATCTTCCAAGGTTTATATCTAAGCAGGACCTGCAGCCTCTGCCTGCTGTCACCAAGCCTGCAGAGAAGAAAAGGAAAAAAGCAGGGCTAGCATCCTGGTTTCTTTTTGTTCTCAGGCAGGGTGTATAATTGTAATTTGTTTGAAAAGGATTCCGTTTCCTTTCCACTTCAGATTGACATTCAGAGCACGAAGATAGACATTGCACTAAGTATGCATGCGGACAGAGGTAACACATTCTGTTGTGTCATGACTGATCTTTGCTAATTTCTCTTTTAAGTACTGTTGACTGTTCATTATTACTATTTCTTCCAATTATTGTTGGACAGACAACATAAATAAGATGCCTTTCAACAAGAGATCTCTTTTAACTCCAATGCAAGATTTCCCAGTATGTATAAAAAATAAAAACCCAAAACCCTGGATCAAAACCTTTTTATTACAAATTTAGAGACATCCACACAGATGGTGATTATTTTCAAATCTTCTTGCTGCAGAGCTCTAGGGAGTATGTGACATATCCTATCAAGTATGTATTATTGAAATAGTTTCCTTCTAGAGTTTGGAAAATGTCAGCAACGCTTAGGCAAGAAAACAATAAGAGGGAGATGGTAGAGATAGGAATAGTTGAGTTAAAGTAAACTGTGTGGTCCTATTTCCTAATCAAAGAACATGCCACAGGGAGAGAATCCAATGATACTGAAATTGCAGCATACATTAAAAAGGGAAAAGATATTCAGCCTGGGAAACTATTTGCCAAAAGATGCAGTGAGGCCAAGACTCAGAAAGAATTCAAAAGCCGCTCAGCACTTGTACAAACATAATCATCCACAATAACATAAAAGATGGTAAGTTTTTCAAGGGAGATTGTTGCTTTAGAATGCAAGCCAATTGATAATTACCTGAGAGTAGAATGAAACTACCCATAGGAGAAGTTATTTGTTCACTGTCTGTAATGGGGTTTCTCAGACCTCTTTCTTGCAGTGTCTAGTGCTGGCCGTTGTCAGTGACAGGACACAGATTGCATAACTTAATAATTCATCTTTGCTACAAACTTTTAGGCCAAAAAAAGCTCTGGGATGATCAGTGAAGTATTTATACAAACATTGTTGGATTGCACTCTTGCAAAAAGGCCTCTTAAATAGTTCAGCTAGATGCCCGTACTGTTAACTGTGTACTGCTGTGTAATAAAGTACAGCTATCATCTGAAGTGTTTAACAGTCTCCACAGAATCATAGAATAGAATCATAGAATGCTTTGGGTTGGAAGGGACCTTTAGAGGTCATCTAGTCCAACCCCCCTGCAGTGAGCAGGGACATCTTCAACTAGATCAGGTTGCTCAGAGCCCCGTCCAACCTGACCTTGAATGTTTCTAGGGATGGGGCCTCCACTACCTCTCTGGGCAACCTGTTCCAGTGCTTCACCACCCTCATTGTAAAAAAATTTCTTCCTTATATCTAGCCTACATCTACCCTCCTTTAGTTTAAAACCATTACCCCTTGTCCTGTCACAAGAGGCCTTACTAAAAAGACTGTCCCCATCTTTCCTATAGGCCCCCTTTAAGTACTGAAAGGCCGCAATAAGGTCTCCCCGCAGCCTTCTCTTCTCCAGGCTGAACAGCCCCAACTCTCTCAGCCTGTCCTCGTAGGAGAGGTGCTCCAGCCCTCAGATCATTTTTGTGGCCCTCTTCTGGGCCCGCTCCAACAGGTCCATGTCCTTCTTGTGCTGAGGGCTCCAGAGCTGGACGCAGTACTCCAGGTGGGGTCTCACCAGAGCAGAGTAGAGGGGCAGAATCACCTCCCTCGACCTGCTGGCCATGCTTCTTTTGGTGCAGCCCAGGATACGGTTGGCCTTCTGGGCTGCAAGTGCACACTGTTGGCTCGTGTCCAGCTTTTCATCCACCAGTACCCCCAAGTCCTTCTCCACAGGGCTGCTCTCAATCCACTCATCCCCCAGGGACTGCTTTGTCACCGTGTCATTCCTGTATGATCGCAGAAAACATAAATGGCTGAGCCTCTGCAGGGAGCCTGATCTCATCTGGAATCAAGGATGCTTAATGTACAGAAGGACTTCTTATGTCTTTCCTGTCAGGTAAAACAGGGCGTAGCAGTTGGTACTATACATTTAGAGAAGGCTGTGGGTAGAGATTGCAGGATGTCATGGGGCCACTCATGCCAGTGTCTTTGCAATTCCCTTTTGAATAGTGTACAGTGCTTGGAACCAGACAGGGGCATATCTTATCTACACAACAGAAGCTTACAGCGCGTTTAAAGAGCAATTTGATTAGCAGTTCTGTGGCTGCACCACAGAGCTCAGTTCAGACTGCTCAACCCTGCTAGACAGTCAGGGTAAATACACCTGTCCAGAGGTCTGTGTTCTCAGTGGTAGATTGTTGGACTCATGTATACAGTTAAATTAAAAAAGTGCTAGACAGCATTCCTGGGCACTGAAACTCAATTGTTTATACTGTTAGATCATTAGACTTGGGCACACCTTTAACCTGAGCCAGCTACCTCTGGGCCAAACAATTCCTGAACATGGCAAGGGAATTAGCACAGTTTGAGGAGCATTCCCAAAAGGCAGCTGGGATGTGATCATCATGTTTGGAGCCATGAGGGAGTTTAAACTGTAGAAATGGGCTGATTTCAGCCAGCTAATTTCAAGTCTTAGTGCTGGGAATGACCCAAGGTGTACAGAAGTTAACAGTGTAGAGGCAGTCTTATTTGCTTTTGAGTTAGCATGTTTAATGCTGGCTTGAGTCTACATATCTGTGCACAGGAGACATACCTAGCATCTTAGTAAAAATCTAATTAAAATGATTATGTTTATAAAGGCCAGGAGGGAAGAAGAAAATTGCCTTGGAGGTATGACTATGGAGAGAGATTCCACAGGGGAGCAGTTAACTTCGGACTCTGACCATCTTTAGAAGAAATTCTTTCATATGTGAAACTCAGGATGCAAACTTCCATGTTTCACAAAACCCACCCAAAAAGCTTACCCAAAAAGACTTTTGATACAAACCATAAGTCTGCTAGAGATTTTGGCACTGCTATTAGAGTTATGTGCAAAACCTTTGTCTGCCTTCATGACATCTGCATCAAACAGC
This sequence comes from Balaeniceps rex, assembly GCA_013401315.1. Lineage (NCBI taxonomy): Eukaryota > Metazoa > Chordata > Aves > Pelecaniformes > Balaenicipitidae > Balaeniceps > Balaeniceps rex. The sequence goes on from VYZW01054965.1 coordinate 6,196, forward strand.
TTTAGTTCTGGGAGTAAGAGAGAAATGTGTACCAGTCCTAACAATATCATTACTTCACTTTAATAAAGAATGCCATTTTGCCTTCTCTTTTAAAAGTACTCCCAGCACACTTTGACATGTTTCTCTCAGACTACATGTCCCAACCTCCAGTAAAGGGTTTTACTCTCTGAGCTACTGGACTGTATATTAACAACTGTGTGACAGGAGTAGGAAATAGGCAACAATATTCTGAGAAAACCTCAAAGCTGATATCAGAAGTTAAGAGCTATTCCTTGTTCCATGGCAGGGGTTTTTTATGCTTTTTTTTTCTTTTTTTTTTTTTTTTTTACTAGTTATGCCCCCTGGAATATTGGCAGTGGATTGATTAGAGGTGGTGTAAACATTCACTGGGCTTCCTTTTGGAAGGAAGCCAGTGCAAAAAGGCCAAAAGGCCCTATAAACTTCAAGAAGAGGTGAAATCGCATCTTTTTCCATCTTTTACCTTTGTTATTAGAAAAGTATTGCGGGCTATTCAAGCCATTTGTGCTAGCAACATGTAGGAGAGTATGAATCCAGTTTGTGATAGTCTATTCCATCTCCCTGTTTCTTTTCCACATCTCTGTATTTGAGGGACAAAAGGCTCTGATACAGGAAAAAAAGAAAAAAAAAGATAATTTCATATCAGTATTTAAGCATATGCTAAGAGCTTTGGTGAATTAGAACTTAAGCATAGGATAGTGCAGAACACTATCACATTCTCTAGAAATTATTTTGCAGGGTGCACACCCTGCAACTCTGCAACAGGCAGAGGTATCTGAGCTAACTCCAGAACTGGATGTGGAATTGCTATGACAGCACAGTGCTACAACCTAACTAATTGGCATGGAGGAGTTAGGTAAAATAGCTCAGGTAGCACCATACTAATGCAGCTCTGCTTCTTCTCAGCCACATGGTATCCGAGCTGTGTTGGATCAGGTAAATGTTCCAACTTGTTCAGAACCTGTAACCTGGTCCTAGACTGCATGATGTACCGTGTCTGTTGGGTGCCTGACTTTGAATCTCCCTGTCTTTGGACAAGTAGCCTAGTTTTGCAATGAAAACTTAAAAAAAAAAGCAAAGCATTTTAGAAGCAGAAATGGAAACAAAAATATTTTGATTTTCAGAAATCAAGTTCAGAAAATGTGTTTGCATCACAGACTCTGCATTTATGTGTGAATTTGCTAAAGTATGTTTCCAGTACAAACATTGCCCTATTCTATTCACTCAAAATCTGCAACAGAACAACAACTCTTCATCTGGTCAAACTGCATTGAATTTGGCCAGAAGAAAGCTTCTTTTGTCTATTGTGAATAAATAGACCCCTCTGCCATAGACCAAATAAGAGATTAAGGAAATCCTCAGTAACCTGGTTGGATGATGGCAACTTCTGAATGTCTAGTGGGGGAAAAACACTTTGAAAGGACCATGGCTATTTTAAACACTTTTCAATCCTGTCAGACATAAGAAACACCAGATAGAGGTTCAAATTTTCCATTCTTCACAGTGACATATGCTAAGACACACTGTAGGCCAAACTGTATCCTTGATTTTTTATCAAAATATGCACTGGCACACTTGGGAGTCCCATATGTAGACATACTATACATTAGTTTAGATCACAGGGGGCTTATGTCTTTGGTGCTCATTGCAAAGCAGTAGGTTGTGAGGTGGTGCCTTGAATTATTTTGAATCTCTTAAGCTGCAATTTAAATATTTCTTGGAAGCTTTTTCTTCTTCCTCAAGTTCTGTTTCTTGTCAACGGATGTAGGTTCAAAATATCTGGGCATATGGAAAAATTACAAAGCTTTTAACATTGTATAGTTTTCTAGCCTGAATTCCAAAAGAAGCGGAGCTTATGTAATCAGAGCCTGTACGCTTCTACCAACAATTTGAATATTTTGGCCAATATCTTCTGTTTAATAGTGAAGTAGAGTGCTTAGAGATATTGAAGTCCTCCATCTCTCATGAAGTAGTGGCTCAAGTATATGGTGAGAGATGCTTCTGTGCTCCCACTGGCAGAAATGCTGCAGTGTTATCGTTTCCCATTTTTGATATCTGAGAACCTACATGAGACACAGACATTTTGAAAGCAGGAAAAGCATCAGTCAGAGCTTGCACTTTCTTGGGAAGAATCTAACCACATTACAGGAAGCCATGGGAAACCACTTTTCATCCGTTCCGTTGCTTATAGAACTTGCTTTATAAACCCCTATATCTTTGGTACAGAATTATGACCACAATAATGTTATCACTTGATTCTCAAGGGTTTACAGTTTGACACCTGGCAATCCCTTATGGCTTTACCTATATATTTGTGATGGACACCTCTGGAGTGAATCAATCATTTCATAGGAAGTTTTGATTTCTAGCTGTTGATGAGTTGTTCACAGAACTGAAAACTGGAGGTAAGGTACTTGATAATACATTATGATGACAGAATCTTCTCAGGCACCCGCAGTCTAGTGAAACAAGAAGTTATATAAGAGGCTCAGCCACTTGCTAAAATTATAAGAGTTTGCATTATGTTGTCCAATTTCTATTAGACAAATTAGTTTTATTCCTATTTCTAAAAGTTGTATTCTCTGCTCTTACTAAATTGCTCTGATTAAATTACAACAGCAAGCTGATCTTTACAGTCCCTTGTGCTAGTGCAGGTTGGGAAGAAATGCTTGTAGCCCACCCTCTCTCTATTTCCTATTGACATTTCAATATTTTCTTACAAGTTCTGCTTATCATTTTGTCTGCCAAGTTTTACTACATTGTGATTAAAATGAAAAATTATTCTGTCCTGCAATGTTTAAGATGATAAGAGCAATTCTGAACTTTCACTCGAGACAAAAGGGATAGATGGCAGTGTGGTGTATCTAGTAAGCACAACCTTTGCCAAAAAGTAATAACATCATCTCATAGGAAAAAAAAAAAAGACTGCAGAACTTCAGGAAAAGCATTGTTTTGTGAACTGAGTATGACTGAAACTGAATCAGGTAGCCAAGTACCAGGTCTTGTCTTTTCTAGCACATGAGACAGCATGGTCATCTTTCCCTGTTTAGGATCTATGTATGCCTGCTCCATTTTGCATGTGGTACCTCTTGTCATCACATGGTAGGGGTTAGTCCTGTGGCAAGTTTCATGTTGTTTTGGCACTAAACTGCAGCTAGGGAAAATGCCTCAAAGCAGAGCTCCTCTGAGTATTGGACACAACTCAGCACCGTGAATTCTCTCTTGCTCTCTGTCCTAGACACAAACAATTAGGGAATCACCCTAATCTTCAGACCAGCTGCATCTGACACAGGGGATCGTGGACAGAGAAAGGTGCCATGGCACTGTGCTGCATAAATGCAGGAGGTACACTCTTCACTATGTGCATGTCAATTCTCAGGAATGCAAAACGCTTGATGTATCTCTGTTCTGCCATCCTGGACAGGTGAGCAAAGCCATTACACTCCCAAGGGTAAACCCCAAGTCAACTGGTAATAGAAAGGCATTGGGAAAAAAGTTCTTCAAAACAAAAATTTACATAATGATGTGCTTCCTTGTACTTTCCTTTGAGCTTCTTGATAGTGACTCTGGCGTCTCCAGAAACAAAACGCAGTATAACATGAACTACTGGTCTGGGGAGATGCAGCAGTCATTAACAGTGTCTTGGCCAGTACAGAGTTAACACAGCCTGTTCTTGATGGCCTCAGTTATACAGCTCTCCTCACATATTGCCATTTAGCTCCCTTCCCCATGACATTGTCACAACAAATTAAAGCCCCCATCCTGCAAGCACTTCAGCATGTGGGTAGTCAGAGTTAATCACATGCATGAGTGTTTGCAGGATTGCAGCCTGAGAGATTAAAATCTAGAAAAGCAACCACGTAAAATGACCCATTTTGAGCAGGAGGAGAAAGGCCCTCAACAGAGGTTCTCTATAGCTTGCGTGGATATAACATCCATGAATATGTTATCTCTTACTTTTTTTCCAAATCATCTTTCTCTCCTACACCACCCATATCTAAAGACATAACAGCAAAGGCTGAAATGTGAAACTGGCACTCTGCCAGCACTTTAAATCTGTTGATGTGGCCATGACACTAAAACCCAGACACAGGAACAGCTGCCTGGCACAGGAGTGTCATAGACTTATTCATTGATTAAATTCTCAAGCAACATTTGTCAGTTTTGAAGATTAGGAGTTGTGATTTTGAGAGAGTAGCATAATGAAAAATAAAACAAAGGTAAAAAAAGAGAGACATGCTGTTACGCGCTGATTGTCATGCACTCAGCAGCTTCAACAGTCCAGTTAGCACCTGCCTCTTTAATAGGTTTTAACAAGAAGGTTGGGACCAGACCCTTTTTTGTTGCAGCAGTTAATTTGCAAATCAGCTTTACTAGATTAAAAAAAAAGTGTTGCTTATCCTGCTTTCTTTGAAGGGGAAATGCTAAACAAATGTGTCTTTTAAAATATTTATATCTCTCTCTGTATATATATTTAAATAAATATGCATAACTGAAAGAATAGCATGGTACTTTGTGGCCTGCCATTGCATTGCCTACATGTTGAATTCATATCCTTGTCTAAATTTATGTGCATTAAAACCAACCACAAAATGCTTTGGAAGAGCATGGAAGAGAAGGTCTCTGAATCTGACAACAAAACCAACTTCCACCACATGGGTCGTGTGCACTTGACTTCATCTGGATCTTTGGATAACTGCTTGTTGTCCAGGTCATCATAAATCACCTCTTCCCCTTGAGGGTTCTGAATAGTGTTGAACAAGGCTCGGTAGGCATGGGCCAGGCCCCAGCACATTGCAGTGACTTGTGTCTCTCTGGAGTTGCCAGGGTGACAGCATACTTTTTCCAAATAGTCTACTGATTTTTCAGGATTCTGCACTTGCTCAGGGGTGAAGTTCCAAAACATCGGAGGTGCCCATCGTTCTAAGCATTTGCCCATGCTATCCCCCGCACCCTGCCACTCATAACTATCCAGCCCTGGGGCAGATCTCTGGATCATATTCTTAAATTGCTTATGAATCTTAGACAAAACCGAAACAATATTCCCAAGAAATACCAATAGATGTTTCTTAACTACACAAGGATGTTCAAGATACTGAAAAGCTATTGTAATGGAGGAAACATCATAGAAGAAGGTAGCGAAGGTGCCATTCTGTATTTCCTCCATAAAAAACCTCTCAGAAGAATTAGTATAATTGCTAATTGCCTCCACGAGGTGGTACCCGAAGTACATTAATGGTTTCAGTACAAAACCCAGATACCAGATAAAGCTCAAGGCCAGTGTTTTAATAACAAATCTCCCAGGCAAAACATCACTAATCACTACAAAGCACAGTAAACTGCAAAAGCCAAAACCAATCTTTAACATGTACAGCAAAAAAAAGAGAATGGTGCAGATCAGATAGATAAACTAAGATCAAGAACAGGTGAATCAATATTATGACCCGCAACTGTTAACAGATATAAATCCCGTCTAATACGCTCCAGTTAATCTGTTGTTATCTCAAACCCTTTGAGCCCCATGTTGGGCACCAAAAAGGAATGTCGTGGTTTAACCCCAGCTAACAACTAAGCACCACACAGCCGCTCACTCACTCCCCTGCCCTTGATGGGATGGGGGAGAGAATCAGAAGAGCAAAACTATGAAAACTCATGGGTTGAGATAAGAACAGTTTAATAAGTGAAATAAAGTAAAATGATAATAACAATGATAAAAGAATATACAAAGCAAGTGATGCACAATGCAATTGCTCACCACCCGCTGACCGACGCCCAGCCAGTCCCCAAGCAGCGATTGCTGCCCCCCAGCCAACTCCCCCCAGCACTATACCAGCTACTAGGAAGAAAATTAACTCTATCCCAGCTGAAACCAGGACACATGGTGGATCGAAAACGAATTTTTCTCAAAAGCTTTTTCTTTTAAAGGCAAGTTACAACAGATATCCCAGGTCCTACATCCAAATTACAAGCACTAACTCCCATGCAAGCTAACCACAGTGGAATTCCTGCAGTGGCAATTGCATTCACAGCACTTAACCAAGATGTGAAATTGATACTGTAAAAAAAATTTGCTGAAGCTTTAGACTGTTCATTATCCTTGCTTGCTAAGCATATTTTATATTTTTGTTCTCCTCTTTTCCCTATCTACAACTAGAAGATGAAATGCCAGAAGGAGGCAAAAATGTTGCTCTTGCCATATTTCTGAGTCAGATGTAACTCATACAAAAATATCTTCATATTCTGTTCCAAAGAACTAAATCCAGTTACAAGTACGGAGCCCTTATCTGAAAAGCCATGGATGTGATGGAGTGAAGCATATGGCAAACATGTCCTGCAGGAAAGCTGAGGCGCAAAGCCTGAAGGGTTGCATAGATTATAGCTTAAGAAATTTTGCTCAGTCTACGTCCAGTAAACCACTGATCCCCAAAGACTCTGCTCTCAGCCCTTTATTTTTCCTTACAATGACAGTATGACCAGCCTGGTTGTTATGTTGTCATTTGTTCATGGGTTTTGGCCATGATATCTCTGTTTAATTAGTGATGTGTCATTAGGAACTGCCTAAGGATACCGAGGTGGAGGATTGTTTTAGAGATGAAAGAAAACCGAAGATGAGATTTCTACTTAGACACACCTCCCCCAGGATGGCCAGAGTGTTCTTCCTGCCTGTATTGTATTGCATGCAGGAACCATGGAGTGTATGTGTTTGCAGTAGAAGTTAGAATAAATAAGAAGATGAAGGAAGTCTGTCCTCTTCCATCCCCTCATACCAGCCAGGCACTGCAAAAGGAATAGACCCTATCCGTCTGGGAAGGCTCGTGTGGTGGGGTCCTTGGTGGATATGGTGCTGGCATAGCCACCACCTCTTCCTTTCCCTGCAGGTTCCAGAATAGGCATGGACAAGAGAAGCACCCAGAAATGACACTTCATAGCAGATTATTCTGGGGGAATATTATTGGTCAATGCAAGTTATAGCCATTTCTCTGCTACACTTTCCCAAGCTTGGGAAAACCTTTAACATACCAGTGAACTTGATAGTAGATCTGTCTATTAGTAAGATCTGCTACTAGATCTACTTTACTATTAGGTCTAGTAAAATGAGTGGTCCAGCATCTATCTGCATTTAGCAAGTGGTGAGGAAACCGAGCTGCAAAGATCAGCCAGATTCTCACAAGCAGAGATGGAGAAGCAGAGCCCAACCCTGTCCCTGTTTCAGCCTTAGTGCATGTGTACACAATGAGATGCTGTTTGCACAGGAAGATGGTATGCTGTAGGAAATTATTTCAATACCTGAGTGCTAGATGTGACATTCAACATCTAACAGACTTCTGTGTGAATCCTGGGTTTCCTTTCTGAATTCAGTGCAGCACTTTAATATATTTGTGGTCTTTCTTTTCCTTCTCTTTTTTTAAGGTGTTGTTTTAATTTTTGGTTTAAATGTGAAGGTGAGACCTGTGCTGAGGCTGAGACTTCTTGCCAAATGTTACGCTGCAGTGAATTTTTATGGCTGAGCTATAAAGCATAAAAATAGAGATTTATAGGAGAAGCCTGACAGATTGTTAATGAAAGCAGAGCTGGAGAGTAGTTACAGATTAGAAATACATCCCTATCAATATATATTTCTGTAAAGTACCAGAACAGCTTTGCACTGCATGCTCCCTTCCACCTCCAGGAAGAGCCAAGGCTCTGCAATATGAAAAAGGAATTCTCACTATTTTAAAAACTGTTCAGACATGTCCTGCACCTTCTGTTAGGATATCATACAGTCAAGTGCTTACTAATACACAGTGACTAACCTTCCATTGAGCACACTGTGACACAAGCTTTGTGTCAAAGCTTTCACTGTACAAGCATGACCTATCATTGTCATGAATTCCTGCTGTGATCTTTTCCCTATCACTGACTTTACTTAATTATTTCTGACCATATTTAAATAATATTCTGATATGAATGTTCCTTTTCAGAGCCTAATTATTCCAATGCTTAGCATGCACTGACTGAACTATATAGAGCGGAGTGTCTACCAAATGGATAATGCTTAAATAAAGAACCAAGGGAGTTGAAAAAGAGGTCCTGTTGCCCTGAGACTGCCCTCTCTTAGCAAATGCACTCATATTCCAAAATGTTCTTTGGGTTAGAAAGCTGTAGTGGCTAATACGGTGTCAGATGTTCATTGAAGTGTTGCAGCTTCAAAGTTTTGCTGTCTCATTTCTTCTTGGTAGTTGCAGCTTTAGATTTGTCCTGGTTTTAACTAAAACCATTATATTCTGCAAGCCTGCAGCTGTGTCATTTTGAGAAGAACTTACCCTTTTGCAGATTCAGATACCAAAATTCAAGTTTTCACAAATTTTCTGTTGCTCACAGAAGTGAAGATATGCACAGTTACAGAGATATTTATTATAATGAGGTATTTTTTGTTCATCCAGGCACTATCATCTCTGTATGAACCTACTGCTTTGTGGTGATAGAGGCATTCATTAAAAAAGAGACTGAGGCTGCCACACTTTTCAGCAGTGCAATATTTATCCTTTCATGCCTGATGCCAGAGGAGAATCCAAAGCCTTACCTGCAGTGTCAATACAGTGTATCTGGAGAGCTAAACTTCTTGGGATGAGATTCTGCTCAGGGGAGAGCTGTAAAAGATCGCTGGAGTACTCCCATGTGAACTGTGACAACAAAAGTATGCTTTAAATCCCATGCATCACCAAGGCTTTTTCACCTTCATCAGTGCTCTCTGGCATCCCTCCACCCACAAAGGATTCAGAACCTGATAACCTGGAGCAAGGTACTTAGCCTGCTCCTCCAAGCCTATTGTTTCAGGAATGCAGCATCATGTTCCAGTCTGTACATAGGGCAGGGAGACAAAGTCATGGGTCCCAGGCCTGTTCTAGGGACAGTCCTTATTTCATGTTGAACAGTGACTGGTAAAATGCGGAAATGCTTTTTGGCACCCAAGGAAGGCACAGCTCACCTTTGCCAGGGGAAAGCTACAGTATCTTCCTACACAAGAGAGTTGGCTCAATCTCTTTCCCAATGAATCTTTAATCTCTGTGCAGTAGCAGAGCTTCAGCAAGAGTCGGGAGTATCCTTTTCTTACAGAATAGCCTGCAGTTTGTTGTAGCAAGACTTATTTATTTTTTAAATGAATTGCATATACTTCTTAGCAGTGAACAGCTTAACTGCTTATTCTGTTAATGCTTCAGCAATGAGCTTGTCCCCCCCACCTAAAAATTCTGTCCTCCTTAATGTCAAAATCAAAGCAGGAACTCAGTATGGGCTCAAACACCAGAACTCTGGGCTTCTTGTGACAATTCTGTAATTATAGATATATGTTTTCAGTATGATTTTTTAAAATGTGATTTGCACAACAGTACCTCTGGGGATATCCCATGGTAGAGAGAATAGAATAGAATAGAATAGAATAATAGAATCATAGAAAGATTTAGGTTGGAAAGGACCTTTA
>VYZW01054967.1:3193-13889 GCA_013401315.1 Balaeniceps rex
AGGCCAGTTGCCCAGATAGGCTCTAGGTAGCATGCAGCCAGCGTGGTGCTGGCCAACTTAAAACCAGCCAAAGTTCAGGGAATTTCAAACACAACTTAAAGCCACCTTTACTCACCACCTCCTGTGCTGCAGTGTGTTTTTCTCAGCAACAGCTGAGCATCACATTTCTTCATAGGTTACTTTCAGTAAGAGACATTTTGATCTAAATTGATTGTCCTCAGTTCCCAAAGCAGTCCTTGAAATAAAGGCCCTTCTCATGCATTCGTTCTCAGTTGGCAGCACCCACACAAGACCTAACAGGACTCATCTCCTATTCATCTGCTCTGTGGCATGGCACTGTGGATCTAATCCAAATGCACTTCCACAATTGTTTTTGGGAATAAGCTCATACAATAGTTATGTAAATAGGAAAAAAATGCATTTCTAAGACGGGTTAAAATGCTCTAGATACAAAATGCATTTCCTTACTGTATTGCCATTCAATAAGAAAACAGTCTTCCAACACATTCCATTGTACTGGATGCAGTACAATGCAGTCCTATACACTGCAGTCCTCATGCACCTACATCCTTTTCCCTGACCTCATTATCTGGATGGCAGCACTCTAGAATTAAATTTTCAGCCTTATAGAAATAGACTGTACTTCTTACAGTGAGCATTCCTTTCCAGTAGAATTGTTGAACACCTTTTCTTTCTCTTTTTGTGCAGCAGTAGCTACGATCAGTCTATTCACATCTGTTCATCCAATGGCCCTAATTTAAAAAGGCCCATCTCCTTGTCAGTAGATAGTTTTCCTCTTAAATACTCAAGTCTTTTAAAAGAATAATTGTATCAATAAGGACCATAAAATAAACTGGTGTCAAATGCAAAATGAAATCTAGTGGCTTTATTCCAAGCTGCAGGGTAAGGTCAATCACAGATGAGTGGATTAGTCACACCAAGGTACAAGCAAACCTACATATTTTCTTAAATTTCTATAAAAGACGTGCATAAATCAATTTCAAGTACTCCACTTTTTCCCCAAAGGGTAAAGATAGATGTCATTCAGCCCTGATCTCATTTTTGGATGTTCTACTTCCCCTATTCGTTAGCACAAATAGAAAAGCAGATCAACTGTGAGTGTAGAAAAGCTATTGTGTTGTCTCCCTTTTGAAGGAAGCAAGCTGAAAGAAAAAATGAATGGGACCTATGATAGTCTCCTCTTGGACTCAAGTGTCTAAGAGCAAGATTTGAACAGCCTTTGCAGGGAGAAGGATTCTTGTCTCCCCAAACTTTAGCCCTGCCACTCAGCCAAAAAGAGAGCATCTGAGAGCAGTTAACATTTAACACAGCAGAAGGAGTGGAAGCTTGCTTATTATAGCAGACAAGAAAATCTTTAACAGGAAAACAAGACTTTTCTGAGAGGAGAAGTTTGCAGAAGACCTTGTATAGGGTCTAAAGGTGAAGAAAAAGATACAGCATTTGACATTTATGTCAAAATAGGTGTTTTCTTTGGTTGAAAATTTTATTCTTGGAACAATATGGCATGGTGGCACTAAACCGTCACACTTGTTACGTACTCCACTTTCAAGTACAGATATTGCAGATATTTTAAAAGTACACGGAAGTTAACAAAGCCTTGGACACTGGCATACGACAAGAAGTCATGAGGAAAAGAAAAGCTGCCTGGTTTTGACTCATTTGCAGAGCATTTGCAGAGGATACAGTGTAATATCAAGAACACAGGTGCCAATCCCAGTGTAGGGTGACTGCCTTTCTTATTCTTCTTAACTGATCAATGGAAGCAGAAGAGGCATCAAAAATACTCAGGTATAACCCAAGAGGGTTTGGCTGCTAGAGCAGTGTCCATGACCTAAAGGAACCTATGTTTACAACCTTTGGAAAAAAGATGGTAGGCTGGATGGAAGTACCTTGTAGGTTAGATCTGACCTGTGCACCTGGCCTATACTGATCTAAATTTTCCATCTCTAGATGAAAGATCATGGATTTCTGCCATGCTGCTTTTGCTGAAGAGTGTTTTACTAAAACACCTTCTGTAAAGACACATGCAGACTGAATACGAAAAAAAATATTTTAATTTTTTCGGCCTCTATTCCATTCTCTTATCTTCCCGTCTTTTACTCCACCAGATTAAAAAACTACAGGACATGGCATTTTTATCTTCTTCTTCGTCCTCAAGACACCTTTTTTCTTTTTTATGATAAGCTAAATGGAGTGAGCTTTTAAGCACCTTATTGTAAAGCATCTATTTGAATGCAAGAATTTCTCTATCAGACTCTTGAGTGTTTGGTGAGGAGATAAAAAATCACATTTCTGTTTCTACTCACATTGCCTCTGTTTATATAAAGATTTCACTAGTTCTTTTTGGTACAACATCATCCTGGAAACTCATCCATTCAGCTCCATATCCACTCTGAGCGGCGAGTCTTTTTGGAGTAATTTCTTTCCAGGCTATAAATCCTTTGTGTGATAGGCATGGCCAGCATTCCGCGTGTTTAGCTATGTCCAGTTGCATTTGGCTGTGTGTAAGTGTCGTTTGCTTGAATTCTCCCAATTTACCAAGCAGTTCTGTTCAGGTTTCTTACTAATTTTTCTCTCAAGCAATAGCTACAGCAGCCACCGATTTTCTCAATACTGATTTTATATTTAATTCTGGATCACTGATGAAAAGATTGAATTCTAGTAGGCAGTGATGCACTAGAATTCCATTTTTCCATGACAACTTTCCTTGAAAATAGGTTTGTAAAATCTGCCATATGGCTGGTTATTAATCCACTTAATGTTTATTTTAAGAAGTTACAAAACTAAATTTAAACAGAATATTGTGCATTACAATATTCTAACATTACATTTATAGGAATTTAAGTGTGTTACCTCCACAGACTGCACTTGTAATTTTACCAGGATATGAAATTAGGTTAGTCTGGTAAAACTTTCTTCCACAGAACCATGGTGACTCACAGTCCCTTTTAATTCTTTATCAGATGAGTTCTTTTTCAGATTTTTGATGATAACCTGAACAAGCTTTTACTGAGCTATTTCACTTGGTCTTCCTGAATACTGACTCGACATATGCACTCTTACGCATTCCCAAAATTTTTCAGTGGTTTACTTGAGTAGTCTAGGTATCTCCTAATCCTGTTCTCATCGAACTCTTGAAAGATATCCATTTTTTCTGATCGTTGATTTTCTGATAGACTCTATTGAACATGGTCTTGGAAAGTATTTAATAATCCTTATGACTAGAAAGCACTTCCATGTTTCTTTCATTACAGCATAAAAACCTTATAAAAATAGAATTTAGGTAGAAAGCCAGTCACTTGCTGTTGAACCCTCCTTGCACTTGTAGGTTTTGTTTTCTTTCTTTTTCCTGACCAACTAAAATGCAAATACAAGAATTTGTTTTGCTGAAAGAACCCTCCTGTCTCTCAGGCTTTCTTTCTGTTTCTAAAATTCCACAATACTTGGTTTAGAAAGACTTTTTGGGTATGCTAATTTCAGTAAATTCAGTATATGTACTGTTTGAGCTGAAGTTAGCTGGGCACTGGGAATTTAAAAGAGACACCACAGGAACAAAATGTTTTGGGAAGGAGAAAAAAAATCTCCTTTGAAAAGCAGAGTTCTTTTCCTGGTTTTCCCTGGATACATTTAATAAGAGGAAAAAGACTCTTGCAATGACACCTAATTGCTTTTGTTCCTGTATATTCCCTCTGCAAAACAGTAAAAGTTGCAGATCTTTTTCTGGATTTGAGGACAGTTGTGAATCACTTTACACTGGCAAAAAGACAAAGGATCACAACCCCCCCTATGCAAACAAACATATATTTTCTGTATTTCCTGGCACAGTATTTTTTCATATTTCTGGACACACACTCATTTCATACATCATGTTACCTCCATCACCGGTAGGACTTGCACCACTGGGTCAAAAAATGCCCCATATTGGATGGTCACCCTCCAGGTGACAAGATGTGGCAGAAGATGGGCTTGCCAGGTGCAGTAGTCATCTCATTTGAGCAAATTGATAACCAAATACTCGCAGTTCCCCTGATAACAGGGTGCGTTTCTTCCTAAACTTGAACACAATCTTGTTATTAAAGTCTTCTTTACACCTCAGTCTACATGACAATTTTTTCAAGCTTTAATATTGGTCTAGAATTGAAAGGAAAACAATGTTTACTTTGTAATTGCCCTACTGATTTTTAGTTTGATCTCATTTATTTAGCATTAAAATGAAATCTTTCCAAAGCAACTGCTCCATAAACCAAAGTGACAGCACTTAACACTGCTCCAGCACATATGTCTGTCACTCAGATAGACAGCCGTCTGCAAACACATATAAGCAACTTCATTCTTCCATCAGAAACCTTGCTGTTTCCAAGTCAAAACAGAAACATGGGTAGAATATAATTGTTTTGAGAACTTGTTCCACAGTTTCTGTGCTGCGATACTGGCCTAATTTCACTGGGGAAGAATAGAAGTTTTATGGAGCTGGGAAAACCAGTGTTCAAAAATTACTTATAATTTATATGTGCCAAATGGTACTTCTGGCACCCTAATTATTCCTTGTTTCATTATCCCTGGATTCATGATAGCAGACTGATTCATAGCTTTCACTTTTTCTCGCTCTAAGATAATACAGGGAGAGGCAAAGCAGCTGCTGTTTGCAGCAATATCTGTCACGGGGGAGACTCCTGAGTAGTGCCTAGGGGAGTCCTTTGAAGAAGGTCTATATGATGTGCTGGTCTCTTTGAGGAGTTGTGGAATACTTTGAAAGTTAGTTTAATGATGTTCACTATTTTATGGGAATGAATCACCTGAAATTCAGCAGCAATAATACCTATATTCATAACGATGTCATTCTGCAATATGTCTCAGAAAATGGACTGCAGGCAAAAGGCAACGCATACAGGAACACTAGCAAAGCCAAGCAAACAAAACACACGGGACCAGCCACTGCTTTTTTTTCTTCTAGTGAGTGAGCATCATCCGTGCGGGCTCAGAGTTCCTCTCTAGTTTGTAATCATACTCTGCATACAGCGACTCTTCACATTTACGTATTTGGGAGGAGAGGGGCACAGCCTTTGCAATTACAAACTCATCAGCCTGATGTGATCTCTGTCCCATTTTTCTGACATGTCAGTGCTTTATGAGTCAAGCTGCAAGGCTTGGTTTAAAAAACAGAGCCTGTGGTAGACACAACCACCATGTGCACAGCAGGAATGGGAGCAAGACAAGATCTTAGTGTGTGGGTCCCTCATGGTGCCAAGGTACTTGCATCTCATGTTCCACTTGCATTGGTCCAGGAACTCTGAAGACAGTTGTTGTGGTTTAGGCCCAGTCGGCAACCAAGCCCCACGCAGCTGCTCACTCACCCTCCCCCGCAGTGGGATGGGGGAGAGAATTGGAACAGCAAAAGTAAGAAAACTTGTGGGTTGAGATAAGAACAGTTTCATAATTGAAATATAATAATAATAATAATAATTATTATTATTAATTGTATTGAAAAGGAAAACAATGAGAGAGAGAGAACCAAAACCCAGGAAAAACAAGTGATGCAACCGCTCACCACCCGCTGACCAACACCCAGCCCATCCCTGAGCAGCAATCACTGCCCCCCAGCCAACTCCCCCCAGTTTCTATACTGAGCATGGCGCCATATGGTATGGAATAGCCCTTTGGCCAGTTTGGGTCAGCTGTCGTGGCTGTGCCCCCTCCCAGCTTCTTGTGCACCTGGAAGAGCACGGGAAGCTGAAAAAGTCCTTGGCTAGTGTGAGCACTACTCAGCAACAACTAAAACATCAGTGTGTTATCAGCATTATTCTCATACTAAATCCAAAACACAGCACTATGTCAGCTACTGGGAAGAAAATTAACTCCATCCCAGCTGAAACCAGGACAATAGTTCATTAGGCTGGAATGATTGTGCTTTGGAAAAAAAAAAAATGTTCATTTTGAAATTCAGAGTCAGTGAACAATTTTGTCCACCAAATTCTGTTACGGTTCAACAAGATGTGTTAGGTATGCTCCAGGAATTGGGAAGTGTGGTTCTTTAGATCATCATGGCCTTGCCCAGCCTCCACATGTATTAGTCTGCTGTGCTGCTTTGTAGGTAGATGAGTGAGAGTTTTCTGGAGGCTGATTATATTTCTGTGGCACTACATAAAAAATTCCACTTATGGCTGTCATAACTCAGCTCAATTTAAACTGAATAACACCTAACTATAGAGAGAGTGGCATACTGTACTTAACCAGATCTGGCATTGCATGATGGCGTTTGTAATGAATGCCTCTCTTCCTTCATCGCTCACTCCTAAATCCTTTCCTTCTCTAAACATTCTTTTTATTTGCAAAATTGAGTTGAAATGTCAGTGCTTCCTGCTGACATGCTTCAGTTTCTGATGGATTCATTTCTTCTGTGCTTCTCTGTGTTTCTTTTCATTTGTTCTATATAAGAAAAAGGTAATAACTAAATTAGATTTCCAGGGTTAACATCTTGTGTGTAATTTATATTTTGAAGGACCATACGTAGTGCTAAATGGGAATAACTGTTTGGGCTGTTCAAAAAGGTTCTCTCAGACAACTTTTTATGATTGTTTCCTTTGGTTGTTGTTGGGATTTCTTTGGCAATTTAAAAAAAAAAAATGTTAGCAAAATATACTAATTTTTGCTGAATACTTTCACTTTCCTGTTAATAAAACACATTCCCCCTTTTTAAAAGGAGCCCAAAAACTAGTTAGAATAATGAGAAACAAGAAAAAGTCATTTTTTAGAAAGAAATTCTTAACTGCCTGACAGCATAGGCACAGCTATGCAGTCTCATTTCAATAATGGTCCTTGAAACCATTCAGTGAAAGGTGCTCTAAGAGGGCAAATTATAAAGAAGCTGCAATTTGCAAGGCCATATTGACACCAAGTATTAATTCACTGTGTGAAGAGTTGGGACCTCAGCAAAACGAGACGAAAGCCAGTCCTTGTAAGTTTCTTTGTACTTTTTTAGTTATGTCCAGATTGTAGCATTTATTTTTCAACAGCATCTTATGCATGTCTTGGAGTGTATTGCCAGTATCATTCTTTTGCTGTCAGAAATCATCCAGGCTTTCTTCTATCCACAATTTAGTTTCGTGTTGCAGTTGTAGGAGGCATTGATTCTATGTGATTTACATAAGAGTTGTTTTTTTTTTCCAGCCTGTACTCAAAATTCTCCCATTGTTAATCAATAGGTCATAGCAAGGACAAAACATGCTAGGTATTCCTCAAGTTCCTTTAGTAGTTTTAAGTGATTCTGTCCTCCATTTTCATTAATTTGTTTAAAAACTGTAAATTTTAGACATAATAGGTAGAAGAGAATATTTTTCTCATTTGTTCTGGGCCTGTCACTTATAAATGATTTATTTGTAGTTCGACAGTTCCATTTCTAACAGGGTAAAAATATTGATCACATTATGCATTTCCCTTCTAAGTAGAAGGACAATTTAGATTGTAGAAATCCTCAAGACTGTGTATTATAGATGTGTGACCTGGTGAAGAAGACAAAATATGAACCAGACTCTTTCTGGAATGTGAGATGAATCTGGAAGAACAGGTTTAAAACTGCTCAGAGATCTTGCAAGTATTCACTCACTTGCAATCCTCTATTTCCTCCTTCTGTGAAGGGCAATGGACCTATTTTTGGGAGCTCCTTAGCACTTGCAACCTTCTCTGCATTCCCTGGGTTTTGAAGCTGAAAGGTGAAATTCACCTTTTTTCATCGTGTTTAATGGGTCTCCTATATAGGAAAAAAAAAAGTAAAAAAGAAAATATGTCAGATTAACTTTTCAGTAATGTGTATTAGAAATACCACAAGGAAATCTGCTTCTTGGTATTAAGGTAGAAAGCTACAATTCAGAAATCTTCATATGAGCTTTCCAGCCAAGCTGAGTATCCCCAAGATGTCTGCCTAATTTATACACAGTCTAAACTTTTATAAACAGTAATTATAAAGATTTCATTTATATAATATCATATACTCCCATATCACTTTGCAGAGATAGAAGACAAGGCCCCCTTGCTCATAAACTTACTGCCTAAACGAGCAGCTGACAAGGTTGGATGCAGCTTGTTGATGAGAGGTAGCAGCAGTTTCTCCCAGTGCATAACATTTTGCATGCACCTTTTTAAGGCTGTGCCAGTTACAGGAATTACACTTTCCTCAATCCCCTGGATAGATTCAGGTCTGAATAACCCGTAACATACAGATGCTTCTGCAAACTGAATCCTGTCTTTCCATGAAATTCATCCTTCATTAGGCTGAGTGCTGTTGTTATGCCCAGCAACCAAGTAAATTGACACACAGCCATCTTGTCATGATTTTTAAATTATTATTACTCTTTTTGTGTTGACTGAGCCCTGCAATCCTCACTCACATCAGTAGTCTTCCTCCTTGTACCCAGGAGCAGTGTCAGGCATTTCACTGTCCTAGCAGAAAAATGCTGGAGAATCTGACTTGTGGCTGCTAAAACCTGACACTTCCAGTATCCTTTCCTATGCAAACAGAACACAAAGATGTGTCATTTTCACTTGCTGCTTAAATGACTTAAAATTTCATTTAGACAATTTAAAAAGGTGCAAAAATGCAATCAAGAGGTGCCAACCCATGCTAAATTATTCAGATTCTCGATTGGAAGGGGGATGTGAAAAAATAAGATTTGTTAATGTTTCTAGTTTGTGTTGTCTTGCTGTGGCAATTATACTTTCAAATATGATGTGCCTGGATACGCAAGGACTAGGTGCATAACTGATTGATTAGAGAAGCTGAGAATGAGCTACCTGTGCTGTGCTAATTTGAGACAGACAGAAGGCTCCAGAATGGCCCCAGGCTGGGGTTCGCACAGTACATGCCCAGGGCTGAGGGTAGAGCTATGTGCCTTCTGGGGCAAGTCATCTCTGACAGATTTGCATATATTTTTATTAGCTCATACTAAGGATCTTGTGACAGGAAGTTGTTGCTGGTAGTAAACCAGTTGTACATCTTGAGACAATTTTTCTTATTTTATTTCATGACATGTCATGGGGGCGTGGGCTCTGCCTTGGATCTTTTTGCCTCTTGTCCTTCAAGCAAGCGTACCAAGAACACCAAAGGGGCTTTAAAAATTCTAGAGCTAGGTCTGATTAGAAGAGAGCCTAGAATCATGCGCTTTTAAAAGCGGAGAAAATGTCTGAATGAGACAGAGTAGTAATGTAAACAACTCATTCCCCTACATACATACCTTGTGGCTTTGCAGCAGCTGCCCTTCTTTTCAGGTTTGCTCTCAGCCCAGAAATCTCAAGTAGCTTCCTGGGCTGCCACAACCTCAATACACTTTTCTTTCATATCTTGATAATTTTTTTCCATTCCACTGCATCTAAACCTTGTTTTGAGTCTCCTCTCTCCTTTTCTCAGACATCGCCTTCTGCATACACTGCAGGGTCCCTGCTGGCTGTATCTCTTTTTCCCTGCCCACATCATCCTGCACTGCTGTATATTATTTCTTGGGCATTACAGTTTCCTCTCAAAGAAGATGCAGTGGTCTCCCCACGCTGTGTGCAGTAGCCATCACAAAGTAAAAAGGAAGGCCTTCTTTTCTGTGGGCCAACCACAAACCCTTTAAAAGAAAATTGCACACGGTATAAGCAGTTGCTGTGAGCAGATGCATTAAATCATTACACAGTCTACTGCAAGCAACATTCAATGTCAAATCAACAGCGCACATGTTACACAATCAAAAGGAAATGATGGGGTTTAGGGGACTTCCAGCACAGCAATTGAAATTCGGCTGAGTGGTCAGCAACATTTTGAGATGCAGTTTACCAGAAAGAGAAGGAGGAAAGGAGGAAAGGAAGAAAGGAAGAAAGGAAGAAGCTGTTTTTCTAGTAAAGCTCCAGAAAAGGTGACACAGTAAAGTACAGCTTAAGAAGTGGCCTTGCTTAGGAGTAGCTGGAAAAAGGTACTGTCTGGGAGTGGTTTCTGTCTACCCTTCCACCTATTTGCATGCCTTCTCTCTCCTTCCCTTCATTGATGGGGAGCTGCACTTGCTTTCCTTTTCTCCATCATGCAATCACTGCATACATTTCTTTTCTCTTGGGTGCAATTTCAATGCCAGGCCTGCTTCAAATTTTGTTCTTAAAAAGGTGTATAAATCCTGGCTAAATATCACAGGATACATCCCTCTCAAGCTTGGTGAGAATGTGAAACTGGAATACACACTTTCACATTACAAGTGTCTTCCTCTTCTTTTACANTTCCTCTTCTTATACATGCATCCTAGGATGCATTGCAAGGAGCAGATGCACGTGCTTCTGGACAGACAAACTAATCAACACACAGGGACAGAGTTTCTTGGATGCTGAGGACTAATTTACCTATTTAACACCACTGTTACAGCTCAGGCTGTCTCCATTTAGTCTTTTCATAATTGTTCCTCAGAATGTTCCTCCAAATAAATATCTCCTGTGGCTTGATTGAAGACAGGTAGCACCTGATTATTTGGCGCTCTATTTGTGAAGGGCCAAATTCAGCTGTTTTGCAAGAGGGTACAAGTTGCTACAGTTTCATTCACTGTCACAAAAAGGGAATTTAGCCCATCATCTCTTTCCTTAGAGAGAAATCACATCCTGGCTTTTGTTCCTTCTTGATGGATTTATTTCCTTTCCTGCCACGTGTCCTGGCAGGTAAGAA
>VYZW01054971.1:0-21808 GCA_013401315.1 Balaeniceps rex
CCACTAAGTGGGTCACCTTGTCATAGAAGGAGATCAGTATCATACAAGATTAATAAAAGGAGAAAATCAAATAGCTCTTTCAGGAAGGCCCCTCCAAATGCTAGAAATGCATATCAGCTATTTCATCTCAGAGTAAATTAAAAAATATTCATCTTTCAAAATTCAGTGTCTGAAGGCAAAGTGGGAGGCCCACTCTCTCAGGATCCAGTGCTAACATGAAGATGCTCTCTCTGGAGGAGCATGTCTTGCTGGAGACACCCAGATTCCTGCACATCTCATAGGTGCTGCTGGGGCAGGGAAGAAAGATTTGGTGCATGAATTCACCTGGTGACATCCCTTACTTAATAAAGCTTGTAGAGTGCAAAGTGGCTGAGGAGAGACAGCAGTTAAAATGTCAGAAGCATCAGAACAAGTAGTAAATGAAATCCAAACTGCTGGAAGAGATGCTCCAGCAAACCCCAGGTAGGTGCCCGCTGCCATAGCCCTCGGTGCTTGTTCCTGCCATGCTCTGCCAACAGGCCAGGCTGCTTTCATATGCTCTGCCAAAGACCTGAGAGGATACACACTCCCCGGGAAATGCAAGAAAAAGTGAAGGGATTGGGCAAAATTCTTTGATTATAAAGAGTGCTAGGATATAATACAAAACCACCAGAATAAACAGGGATGGAATTGGCATCCCTCCTTCACAAAATGTGCCAGCATTTTTAAGACTTGGCTGCATGAATTTTAGCCCTAGTTACAAACTTCCATATAACTATGGTAATGAGTATTTTTCAGGCCAATAACAATAGCTCATGGCATAAAAGAGGAGCATTTCCCCACACAGATTACCTTGATCTCCAGTGCAGCACTGGGTATGTTTCGTAGGAATGTAGCAACGTGTTAGCTTTCTAACCTGAAACTCTACATATACATCACTGCACAAGGTTTGTTTGCATATGTTTTTTATAGCTTGCATGCTTAATTACTTAATGGTTTATGGCTGTCATTAAACATTGCTGCTCTGTGTTTGAGAGGCTCCAGGAGCAAATGGAAGCACTTGGAACGGCTCCATCTCTTTGCCTCGTGAGGAACGGAGAGGTTCAGAGGCATAGGCACCCCTCCACGTCCTTATTGTCTGCCCATGGGCATCTACAGAACCCGCGCTGCATCAGATCTGGACAAGCAAGTGAGGACACACAGGACTGAGCTAGCTCCTGCTTCATCACATCTGACTTAAACTCGGCCTTTTCCCCAAGCAAGGCAAGGCCTCCCTGTCACCCTTACAGGACTCCTGCACATTCCCACATTGTTCTCCACAGGCTTGGGAAAGGGACAGTCTGGTGAGCTCTCACAGAGGTTAGAGGGGCATTTCATATAGGGGCAGAGTTAAGGTGGTTGTTGCAGAAGGCAAGTTTCAAATTTCCTGGTATTGGGAGGTTTAAGTCAATTAAACTTCAAGTCTTTAAGTGCTGACTTCACATTCTGGAAAGTATCAGGAACCACTAACCTCCTTACATTATAGCAATTCATTTTTCAGATGCTTTGACAATGTGGCAGCAGTGCTTTTCCCATGTGGTCCATGATTGCTCCCATCAAACCAGCCATCACATCCCAGTGCCGCCTACATAAACTGTCACAGAGGGCTGGGGAAATGGCACTGCGGGCACATGGGGCAGCTGCCCAAAACCTTCACGCATGTGCACCCTTCCCTCGCTCACACCTCTCCTTGGCACCAGGTGCTGCTCATGCTGACAGCAAGCTTCTGCATGGGGGAGGATTGGTGCGTCCAGAGGGCACCACTCAGTCCTGCAAGCTGCTCTGGGCAGGCTTGCTTTGGGGAAGGAGGGAGGCAAAGCAAAGGCAGACCCAGAGGTGAGCTTGCTCTGGGACAAGCGGCATACGGCTCTGCCAGTGCCCACATACACTGCAGTCACGGATAGGTCCCGTGTGAATTTGCTGCTGGGTCAGTGTCCCTCAGCGAGGGGTCTCTGAGGACATGCAAGATGCCGAGTCTCTTCAAACAGAGTCAGTAAAGGATTTGGACTGTGATAACATGACATACTTGAAGACTGGTGCAAGGTCAGAGAGCCTATTTGTGGAGGGTTTGGGTTTGGGTTTTTTTCCCCTGCTATGCACTGCAAAAGTTGAGAGAGTCTGGGAAATGCTGTAGATAGCTCTCTTTCTGTGGTCCACACCTCAGGGACCCTTTGACAGAACTCCTCATTTCCACCAAACATGCTTGCTGCAGCAAATCAGTATTTGGGCTTATTGGGGGTGGGCAAGTTGGAGGTTTTAGAGCAATCTGGATATGAAAAGCAGCTGCATATGAGGGAGGCACTATCTACAGAACATGCTGTGTCAAGTGACCCCAGACTAAATTTATCCTCTGGCCCTGCTAAGGCATAGAAACTTTCAGAACAGATCGAGCATGTGTGTGGGTTTCAGAGCCCTTTGAAACATTGGCTCCGAGAATGAAAAATTTAGTCAGGGCCAAAGCGTGACAAGAAGCCCTTGCAGCTTGCAGGTAGAAAGTTAGCAATACTGCAATTCATATCCCCAGAGCTACCATCAATGCCCCCAGCTGTCCATAGAATCATAGAATCATAGAATCATAGAATCATAGAATGCTTTGGGTTGGAAGGGACCTTTAGAGGTCATCTAGTCCAACCCCCCTGCAGTGAGCAGGGACATCTTCAACTAGATCAGGTTGCTTAGAGCCCCGTCCAACCTGACCTTGAATGTTTCCAGGGATGGGGCCTCCACTACCTCTCTGGGCAACCTGTTCCAGTGCTTCACCACCCTCGTTGTAAAAAATTTCTTCCTTATATCTAGCCTAAATCTACTCTCCTTTAGTTTAAAACCATTACCCCTTGTCTTGTCACAACAGGCCTTGCTAAAAAGACTGTCCCCATCTTTCTTATAGGCCCCCTTTAAGTACTGAAAGGCCGCAATAAGGTCTCCCCACAGCCTTCTCTTCTCCAGGCTGAACAGCCCCAACTCTCTCAGCCATAAACCATGTCCTGCTGTGCATGCAACTCTAATTTCCTTTACTTTGTCATCTTAATTCAGAGCGATCCAAACTGTACCCCCATTACTTATATTAACTCTCTAAGGGTCCTTGGGTGTCAACCACCATGCCATACCAAACACCATACTCCAAGTAGATGATCAGATAACAGCTTGGAGAGGATCAGAGCCATAGTGCGATATCCAGATGTGTGCAACAACCAGTAAATGAAGTACTGTAACAACAGTAACATTTGGATGGCGTATGACATTTTTAAGAAGGGGTTGCATCTTAGGAGTTCCTTGCTCAAATTACCTCAAATTTGGCCTCTAATCCACACTTGGAGAGCAACTTTCAAGAGAATTATGATGTTCAGATGAATTATTTGAGTATGTCAGCCTTGCACAATGCAATGTACTGCAGAGCTCCTCAGTCTAATACTGGATGAGCTGGCTCCCAAACCAGAAACAGCACAGCTGCCTTAGAAGAGATGCTGCCAGTATTCAAACTTATCTCCATACACACTGTATCATTGACATGAAGGTTCAGTCGGAGCTTGCTCAGAACCTGGTGAGGCACTATACTGCCCTGTACAGACATGCCTTCAGAATACAGACAATACTGTGAAATAGTATGCTAAACTTGGTTTTAGCCTGACTTCCTAAGGAAACAAGACTTCTGTAATGACAGTGTTTATGTCTGTCAGTCCCACATCCCCCTCAAAAAATTTTGAACCTGTTGGCTTCCTTTCCAGTTAAATTGGACAGAGATGGAGGCAACATGTAATGGCATTAGGTGGCTACATAAAAGAAAGGAAACCCAAATTAATATTCCCCGTGAGGGAAGGACTGCAGTGTGAGCTCACCTCCAGTGCTGGAGAGCAGGGAGGGCGCATGGGAGAGAGCCCCAGAAAATCAGGCTGGTAGTGTGCCAGGATGACTTGGGACAGAGAGTGTGAATGCCAGCCCTGAAGAGCAGAAGTGGGGAGCTTTGAACAAACCCTCCTCCCACACATTTTAAAATGTTTCAGCATCCAATAGCACCGCTTAAGGTAACAACATTAAAAGGCAGGGGCTTTTCACTACTTACCTTGAAAGGCAGTTTATTTTTCATGTTGCTTTCACATGGTACAGAGAAGTCAGGAGAGTCCAGTTTCCCCAGTTGCTGTTGCAGGCTGTTTGGTGTCTCTGGTTCTCATGCTGCAGCAGCCAGACCCCGGCTCTGTGGGGACCTGCACTTGTGCGCAAACCTTAAAGAAAACAAAAAAAATTCAGGGGTAGAGGAAGGAGGAATGCCAATTTTCTAAAATTGTGCATGTCTTGATATAAAAGACAGGGTTTGGTCTAGATGATTTATGAGTACCCGGGCAACTCCTGCCAGGCTGGGACAGGATTTCTGTACTGGAGCAGGAAATGCTGGGTTGTCTCTGGCAGCTGCTTCAGAAAAAGTCCAAGTAAATTCCTATTGGCCATTTCTAACAGCCTCTTAGCAAGGGAGAGACCAGGGACACGGGGAAGCAGAGACGGCTTGGCTCAAGCCAGCACGGGTCTGGCGAGACTCATTAGCCTGGCTTAAGCACCTCTTTTGATGGTGTGATTGCAGCTCAGTTCAGAGGCACACCTCTGCAGCTGCGAACAAGCGCCTTCAGGCTCCAGAAAGATGGATAGAGAAAAACAGGAGTGTAATTTATGCCACATCTTCTTATCTCCTCTTATCACCACCAGGATGCAAATTAGTCATAGCTTTAGTAAGTGATTACATAAGCATCATATTAATTTTGTTCATATTTCCCCAAAGAAATCAGCAAATTGTTAGAACAGGCATCATGGATTATTGGCAACTGGGGTGAAGTCATTTATCATTTCACAATGAAGATAATCAGGTTAACAAACCAAATTTCTTCCACAAGAAAGAAGCAACAATAAGCAAATAGGCAATGACAATCAAAAGCCACGAGAGGGTTTGGAGGAGAAAGCAAATTTGTTTCAGCCCAGTGGTTTTTGCATTGCATTCTCTAGAGCTGCCTGAAGATTCTTTTGTTCCCATCCAGAATATTCTGTTATGCAAAGCATTATTCAAAGACAGAGAGGGAGACTGCACAGTCACAGATGGAAAAGGTCTTGAGGGAGTTCAGCATAAAAATTCCCAAACCCCACAATCCTGTGAACTTCCGATAGTCCCAGAAGACCTGTCAGGGGTGCGTAGCTCCCACTGACTGCCGCCTTGTGCAATCCTTGCTGGATGATACATGCATGACTGTTTCACTGGAAGGAAAAATAGGTTGGAAAGAAAAATAGGTTAGAAGAAAAAATTCTCTGCTGCATCCATTTTCTGAGTGCAGCAATAGGACAGAGGGAAGGAGCTCTTGAAGAGCATGTGAAATCCCCTTTGCACAGCTTAGAGTAACTTTAAGTGTGCCAGTGAAGTAGATCCACGGGGCCATTGGCCAGCCCTGGCTCCACTCCTCCTCATTGCTAAGTGCCCTCCTGGGAAGAAGCAGCTCCTTAAATTCCTGTTTGAGCTGAGGCAGGACCTTCCTGACGCCTCTTCAAGCACTGGGCTTCTCCTGGCTGCAAACCTGGGATCCAGAGCTGGTAGAAGGCCAATACTTGTAACATCTGTCTTAAACCTGGGAGCAGGAACAGGGCTCATTCTGTAAATAAAGTGAAATTCTTTTCTCTTCCCAAGGAATATTCTCAGCCATGAGCACTCTGGCTGGGGACAGGCTGATAAATACCAGGAATCTCAAACTGACAGTTTTATTATTTGTTTCTTGAAGCAGACAGCTTAACATGCAGAGGGAATGAAAGACGACCATGCCTGAACGCGGGGCTGCCAAAGGTGTCCAGCACACAGCCCCTCACTTGTAAGCATTAGGCAAATACAGACCCACACAAGCTCCTCCATCTCCCCTGCACAATTTTTCACCCTCAGGCTGAATGACGCCGCCTGTGCCCCCCAGCCAGGCACCTTGCAGTTCCTCTGTGGAGACGACCAGCTGCAACAGACCTGATGAGGTCTCTACACAGGACACAGCAGAGTGCACGATAGCCCTGCTGCTGAAATACCCTTTACCACGAGGTCCGTGGTGAGGAGGGCGGCAGGCACCCAGCAGCCATTGGCTTCCCCTGCCTGTCCTCGGGGAGCTCTCGGTCCAGCTGGGAGCTGGGATCCCTTCCCAGCAGCATCCCCCCATCTGCTCCTGGGACTCCCAGCAATGCCCCTGCAACCACCTCACACTCCTCAGGCAAGGGTTCTCCAACTGGGAGCACTGGGGGAAAGCAGGATGGGACAGACTATGCTAAAAAATATGGGAAATGTATCTTCCCCAAATTTTATGTCTGGGGAGTGCCCGGGGAGAGTCAGGCATGTAAAAAACAGAGCTAAACAACTAGCAAGAGTATGCTTTGCATCCTACCAGTCCCAGCAGCCTTTTTTGACTGCTGGTCACCCTCTCCCTCCACATAGGCTTTCTCTTGAGGCAATGCAATCATTACAAAATAAATGAAAGGGGTGTAAAAAAAGCCCTTTCAAACCAAACAACTGGAGGAAAATGTGCTCCTCTGCTATTCAGTGGCCAAATAGTCAGAGCACTTGCCTAGAGGCAGAGAAACCAGCTTCCAGGTCCCTCCTTGGTTTGATGAGGTTCACCCCAAAAGCTCACTGCAAAGCATCCTCCCACCCCGCTGTGTTCAGGAGAGCTGTGGCTTCCTACACTCACAGCCCTTCTGCTTTGGGTCAACACTTATTTTCTGGACTAGAGAGAGGGGAGATCATTCATGCACATGCCGTCTCCCCCTCCTTCAATGCAAAAGAGCATCAAAAGAAGAGGATGAGGCAGACAAACACCAACACCTACACACACCTGCTAATACTGTATCACACAGCACCGCACCGCCTGCGCACCAGGTCCCTGTCCTCCCAGACGTAATTTCCCAAGTACCCTGAGCTCTCCCCCTCTTTTGGGGTGCCACCAGCAAGCGCTGGGTGTGACGGGAGCGGCTGCGCCTTCTCCCATGCTCGCTGGGGGGATCATCCTATGGGTGCCTCCTGCACCAAGCCCCACAGGAAGGGGAGTTGCGAGGTGGCTGCCACTCCATCCGGGCCGGGGCAGAGTCACTCATGGCAGAAGACAATCCAGTGCCAAGGAACAGGAAATGCTGGAAACTCCATGTATCCCTGGGCTCCAGGCGCTCCCCCAGCTCAGAGGAGGGTTTGTGCATTGAAATGTCAGACCTGGGAGCCACCTGTGGCAGCCAGGAGCTTCATTATTCTTCAGATGAAGTGACCATTCACTGTAGACTTATTGGAGACTGTGACATTTCTTACAAGCTGTCTCATGGCCATTGGCTGGAGACAGCACCATCACTGCTAGCCTGAGCTGCATGTGATCCACATGCAGGATTTCAGATACAAAACAGCTATAGATGCATACAGTAAGGAATATTTCTATGCTGGTGAGATAATGAACATAGTGGTCCAGCTAACTCTTCTTATCTTTAACTTTTCATTATTCAATAGCCAAGAAGTTACTTTAACAGTCAAAACTGTATTCTGTGGAGCTAGAGTGGTTTCTACATTAAATTAAGAGCCACAGTAGATCTCCTAGAGCATGCTTGGCCTCTTTCTGTATTGAATGATTTCATTTCCTCCTCTCCACTCATTTGAGGAGTTTAAATCCTGAGACATTTAAGGCCTAATCCAGCAAAGCACTTTGGCATGTGCTTACCCCTAACAACACAAAAGGTTCTGCTGGAACAGTAATGAGAGAAGCCAATTTAAGTTTTATTTTATTTAGGAGATATTTAGTCGAAGTAGTTGGAGAAAGCAACAATAAAAAGAGCTATAAACTTTCACTCTATAGATCTAGATTATATTACAGTAACATTCGTATCTATATAGCTCAGCTGCACCAGCCATTTTGCTGCACGCTCCTGCTATTCAGAGGTTAGTTACATCTAGGATGCTTCAGGGGCAGGGGGGTTGTTTAAAAAAGCCTGAAGCAATTTCATTAGCATAAGACAGTCTTTTCCACTTTATCATATAAACTGTGGTTGCTGTACAGTGAAGCAGCTCAAAAGCACCTGCTTTTCATTGATAGGTGAATTGTTTCCCTTAAATTATGGAGAGATGATGGACTATATATAAGCACCCTTTAGATTATATTTTTAAAGAGCAGAAGCACAACATATTCTTAAATAACTAACCTCCAGCCAATTGGATTTCTTTGCAGGTTTGTACAAACAATGATTTGTTTCCAAGCTCAGATTTGATACACTGATTTCCAGCCCCAAGCACAGGTCTGAAGCCAAGCTTGAACTTCCTGAATATTCTCAGCACAAGAAGGACATGGACCTGTTGGAGCAGGTCCAGAAGAGGGCCACAAAGACGATCCGAGGGCTGGAGCACCTCTCCTACGAGGACAGGCTGAGAGAGTTGGGGCTGTTCAGCCTGGAGAAGAGAAGGCTGCGGGGAGACCTTATTGCGGCCTTTCAGTACTTAAAGGGGGCCTATAGGAAAGATGGGGACAGTCTTTTTAGCAAGGCCTGTTGTGACAGGACAAGGGGTAATGGTTTTAAACTAAAGGAGGGTAGATTTAGGCTAGATATAAGGAAGAAATTTTTTACAACGAGGGTGGTGAAGCACTGGAACAGGTTGCCCAGAGAGGTGGTGGAGGCCCCATCCCTAGAAACATTCAAGGTCAGGTTGGACGGGGCTCTGAGCAACCTGATCTAGTTGAAGATGTCCCTGCTCACTGCAGGGGGGTTGGACTAGATGACCTCTAAAGGTCCCTTCCAACCCAAAGCATTCTATGATTCTATGATTCTACGATTAAAATTCATTATGAAACATAAACAAGTCTTTAACCATGGCATGCAGAATGGGACCAAGAGGTGAAATCATTCTGCTGTGATAAGAATAATTTTTCTCCGCAGTTGAATCATTGTTCTAGAATGAACATGTGAAAAGAATTAAGGTAGTCTAACCTTCCCTGTCTTATATTTGGACAAATAATTAAAAGTTAACAGAAGGTAGACTAAAATTAGCTCCAAATGCCACAGCCATATGATAACCCAGAAATAAAAACCACAGGTCTGTCCATTGTGATTTAAATCTAAACCAGAAAGTAATGGGACTAGACCTAAAATTGTTCCCATTGCATTAACTGTGGGTCTGTCTGCTCTGCTTGCCCGCCTGCTGACTACTTTTCCAGCAGCTCTCCCCTTGCATCCTCTGGAGGAAGCCCTTCCCTGATCTCACCTCCTCCAGGCTCAAAGTTCCCAAATTTTACCCTTTCACAGTCCTGCAAAGACTCAGCCCTCTGGCAAAGGCACTGACCCCATAGCTGCCATTCAGGTGCCAGGCCAGACATACCCTTCTTCCCAGCAACTCCAACCAGCGCTGCAGCTCCCAGTTCAGCATGCTACAGCCTGACTTTGCTCATGAGACATACTCGGGCTATTTGTTTGGTGGCAAGAGAGTGAAAAACAGGGTCCTCTCTCCACAGGTCCTGCCAGGAGCCTGATCCAGCACAGGCTTCCCACAAGGTCACAGCCTCCTTCGGGCACATCCACCTGCTCCAGCGTGGGGTCCTCCATGGGCTGCAGGTGGATATCTGATCCACCGTTAACCTCCATGGGCTGCAGGGGGACAGCCTGCCTCACCATGGTCTTCACCACGAGCTGCAGGGGAATCTCTGCTCTGGTGCCTGGAGCACCTCCTCCCCCTCCTGACCTTGGTGTCTGCATAGTCATTCCTCTGACATATTCTCACTCCTTTCTCCAGCTGTAGCTCATGTCCCGTTGGTATTTTTTTTATCTCCTTCTTAAATATGTTATCACAGAGGCACTACCACTGTCGCTGATTGGCTTGGCCTTGGCCAGCGGTGGGTCCATCTTGGAGCCGGCTGGCATTGGCTCTATTGGACATAGGGGAAGCTTCTAGCAGCTTCTTGCAGAAGCCACCCCTGTAGCCCCCTCGCTACCAAAACCTTGCCATACAAACCCAATACAAACATGGCTTTTGTTCCTAAGAGGGAAGTGAGCAGCAGTCAGGCAGGAAGGCACGCGTGCAGAGCATACCAGAGCGTGCCTGCTGCCTGCACTCGCTCGCACCCACTCATCCTCCCACAGATGAGCAAGAATAGTACCTGATCACATTGCACATGTGGCTTGCCTTCCCCTGAGAAAAAGCACTGCAAATTTCAGCACAAATAATGCTTCAAAACTCCTCTTCCAGTCCCACAAATGGCACACTCCTACATCCCTATGTTTGTGAATGGTCAGTTCATTCCTCAACAGCAGCCAACAGGACCGGAGGTGCATACCTAGCAGGATTCATCTTCAGGGCTGTGAACATGTAACTCAGCTGCCTTTTTGTTAGGTAGCCTAGAGTTAGGGGTGCCTGTGGGATATTAGAGCAACAGACAATAGGATTCTGCATCTCCCTTCTAGTCTCAGTCAACCGGGCCCCACATGGGGTCCCCAGTCCATGCTGCCTTTCCCTGCTGGGTCCTTTCCCTTCAGGGTCATGACCATACTTTGAGGGCAATACTTCTGGGTACTTGCTACATGCAACTCTGGTGATGTCAGTTCAGAAACACCTGGGACTCTAACTCTTAAGCTACAAAAAAAAACCCCTCAGCAATCCCATGTTATATTTCTTACCTGCAAGATACAGTACCCTCAGCTTCCCAGAAACCACAGTTCAGGTGTGCAGCCAATGCACTGCTTCCAGCACTGTAAAAAAACAGGGCCAAGGAGAAGATATGCAAGTATCTGGGAGACTTTACAGGGCCCCAGGGAGGTAGGAACACAGGCTGGCCAGACATGCCCTCTGGAGCTGGAAAGCTCATGAAGATGTGTCCAGGAGGTGAAGGACCCACATAGCACTCAGCAGTCATGATCTGGAACATGTCACCATTTACCTGGATGGGAGAGGGATGGACACCTGCCTGAAAGTGTTGCAAAAATAGCCCATGTTGCCTAATAGTCTCTAGTTCATGCTCTCCTTATTTACCCTCTGTCTCTTCCCTCATACTTGCTCCTCTTGCATGTCCTTAAGAACCAATATTATCTGTGCACTGCAGAGCTGCAGACCCAAAGCATCCTCCAGCCTTGTGAGAAGGTTTCTCCTTGGGCATGGCAGGCAGCACTTGGCAGGCCTCTGCAGCTGCACGAAGCCTGGTTGCACTTGTGTCTTCCTCCTCAGCTTGCCTTTCTGGCAGCCAAACAGTTTCACCCCCTCGCAGGCACACAGAGGCCTGAAGACACAATTATCCAGACCCAGAGCTTGTGGTTGCTTCAGAGCACCCAAAGCATTAGCACCTCTGCAACGCTCTGGCTGCTGAGGATTTTGTACACCATTGCTGTAGAGGGTTTTGACCTTCCTTTTGTTCCATTTTGATTTATTTGTTCTTTTGCCCCATGGTTAAACACTTTCCTTTCATGACTTGCTGCACATTTTTAGTTCAAAACCTGAAAAATTGTATGTTTGCCACACTGAAGGAAGGCGCAAAGCACTGGGATAATCTTGCCACTTATTGCCCCAGTATATCTGAGGAGTGGCAGCTACTTAAACCCATCTGCAGCCTGCTGATTGTCTGAAAACCATGCAGCTTGGCCAAATATCCATTTTACAGCTATGTATGCCTCCTGGGCAACAGCCTCCACTGCTGATTTGCTAACTCTGAGCTGGTTGGTGGGAAAGCACAGGCACTCTGAGGAGCTCTGTGCTGTAGTCCATGTCTTCTCCACGTTCAATGCAGAAATAGGGTTAGATCAGCACATTTATCTGAGGATTTTGTGATCCTCCTTTGGTTCACAGTCATCTCCTCTGTCTTTCTCATGGACCCAGAATGGTGTTGGCAGTGCAGAGGAACCAGCTGGTTCGCCAGCATGGTGTCATCCTTGCTCTGTGGCAGAGCCAGGTCCTGCTCTGCCTGGCTTCCACACAGGCCAAACAAGCTAAATTGATGGGCACCGTCATTGCACCCCATCTGCTGCAGTGCGTGCAGCTGAGATTCAAAATGTATCTGTGAGTCTCACAGCAGGAGGCACATTCAAACCCAGTACCTCTTACTGCCTTGTGTAGTATCGGTGACTGCACACTGGTAAACATCTGTGCTACTGGGCTGATCACTCAGTGACTTTTTGCAAACCACTTGTGGGTTAGCATTGGAAAGAGAAGGCCCAGGTTTCCAGTCGAGCTTTAGTCCCACAGTATGAGTATCTCGGTGTCCCACAACGCCCTCACAGACAGAGGCCTGCCATGGGTTTGGAGTTCACAGACCATGTGAATTCTTGACATGAGTTTGCCTGGAAGAAGATAATGCTACCATTTTCTGTGTTAGCAATTCATTCATTTAAAATTTGCAACATATCTTTGAGGAGGATCATGTTTGCTGATCGTCTGTTTTAGACTCATGGAGATTTGGGGCTTTGTTTTTATTTACACAAAAGCTGCTTGTGATAAACTAGGAAATGTCTGTATTATCCTGTGGGAGATGGAGCGTGTTGAAGCACATCTGATTCTGATGCTTATGTGCTATAAATTAAAAAAATGCTGCTAACATAACCAAGCTTGAAAGGTAGTACATGAGCCCGGATAAGGAGTACCCATAGTAAACACCAGAAGCAGGGTTATAGCCTTGAAGAGAAAACTCCACCCCAAGCCCCCATGACATGGCTGGTTCATCAACAGTGAAGAGAGAGGGATCAAAGAAAAGTGAAAAATATCACAGACCTGCATATGTGGAAAGAGAGAGGCTGCCCAGAGGGTGCTGGACAAAACAGGTAGGTTGGTGAAGGAGGACATGGCTCACAGGAGCGTGTGCTGCAGGCTCCCCATGCTGCTCCCCCTGGATGGTGGTGGGGCTGGCCAGGAGCTACAGACACCTGAGGTGCTTGGCACTGGGGCCAGGCTCTGGATTAGAGGCTGTGTTCGGACCACTGGCTGAAACATCATGGGGCCACCATGTGAGCATCCAACTCCCAAACCCAGGAATCTCTCCCATCTCTCAAGTCAGATAACTATTTGTACCTCAGCTCAGTAGTTTAAAGAGGCTTCTCTGTGACATTTACACGGGTGCTTCTAGCTTGACTGGGTGATTTTTGGAAGTCCTTTGCAGGCTAGCAGTGTGAAGGGGCTGGTGTCCCATGTGTGCTGGCTGCAGATCAGAGCCACTCGATGCCCTCTGCACTGCACTGCTCTTCATTCCAAACAGCATGAGGGGACAGCTGTCCCCAAGGCACCCTCAGTGGTGTAAGCAATAGTTCAGGGTGTTTAAAAGTATTGTACGCTCAGTTCCAGGGCACTTCTCGGATTCCTTAGTGTGACTGAGACCCTGGATATATAAGAGTCGAGGCAGGACGAGGTAACCTTGGCTGCTCTCTGCTATGTCCCTGCACAGATGAACATACACATGCAAATATCTCCTGGGGTATTGCAAAAGCAGCAACCGTCACCCAGAGCAGCACATCATCTGGATGTGCCTCAGCTCCCAAAACTCATATCCTGATTTCCACTGTATGAAAACCATGGGGTAGGTTGGGAGAGGGAGGAGAAGGAAGTCTACCTGTGACAGGATACCCGGGACATACACCTGGACCCCAAATCTGGGACGTGCTCTCATGTGCTGGATAAAGACCTAGAAATACATAATGCCTGGCAAATTTAGTAGGTAGGAATTTCCCACTTGGC
Organism: Balaeniceps rex; assembly: GCA_013401315.1. Taxonomy (NCBI): domain Eukaryota; kingdom Metazoa; phylum Chordata; class Aves; order Pelecaniformes; family Balaenicipitidae; genus Balaeniceps; species Balaeniceps rex. Next base: position 13,691 of record VYZW01054971.1, read on the forward strand.
AAGTGCTAGGTAATACAGAAATGATGGTTAATATATTTCCCTGTCAGATCCTCTACAAATCATGGGGAAGGAGTCTGTAGGGGAGCTTGGGCTGTAAGAGGGAGGATTTGGATGTCTCTGCTCTGATGGGTCCTGAGAGACAAGGAAAATTAGCTGTGCTCCCTGACAAACTGCAGCAGCATCACTCAGCTGGGGGCTTGCCAAGTCTAACCTGGAGCCTGGTCCAACCTGGAGGTGCCCAGTAAGTGCTGCAGCCCCCAGAGGGTTCCCGCTGCCCAAAGCCAGAGCTCAGCTAGTATGCTCAGCTGGTGCTGGCACAGCATGGACGCTGTGGCTGCTTTTGTCACTTGAAAGAGCATGAGAAAAAGCCATTGTTTGCAAATGGCCCCATCCCTTCTGCTGTCTGGCATGGGGGGCAATACTGAGCAGCAGCACGGGCGCTTGCATAGGAAATACGGCTCATGGCTCTTTGTCACTGATAGGCTTTGGTTCAGGGTGGGGGGAGCATGCCAAAGTGCTGGAAATCACCCCCACCGACCATAGGCGAGAGGGGGGAGAGGGGCCAGGGCTGTCTAGAAGAGGTTAAAAGGGAGGAGGACACCGGCCGATGTGGCTAAATGGCTTCCCTCTCTCACCCCGTTCTTCATCACTTAGGGCTTCACCCTCAGTAGGAACTAAGCTAAAAGTCAGCCCACGCTGCCTCAATGCCATGGTTCTCTACCTCTAATGTCTACATGGGTATCCCTTTCTGAAATGCAAATCACGTGGCTCTTAAAGCAAGTTCTTTGATTTTTCTAAAGTGCATTTAGTGCATGACTTAAATCGTAGACTTCTGCACTTGCAAATAACTTTCAACACAATTAATGGGTGCAAATGAGGATAATCTGCAAATGACCAATTACTTGATTGCAGCAAATCAGGCTGGTAGATGTCTGTGTAGTCTCACTTGAACACACACGGAGTTGCAGGTACAATTATTGGACATATTAAAATTATAACATGCAAAACAGGAAGCAAAGTTAAGGATGCTTAAAAAATTTGAGACAGTATTTTGTGGGCAGTAAACCAAATCTGCTATCATCTTCACCCCTAATGTAAGAAGTATTACTATAGCTCATTAAGATACTGGCTAATACCTAGATTTCTTTTTCTTTGCAGCTTTTCCTCTGTAAATGTGAAAACTAAAAATGTTGCATTGTTACATAAAATTAACTGTACTTTTTTTCTGGTTTTAATGCAATTTTGGTTGTCTCCAAAGAGAGTGATATTTATTAGACTATGACTCTTTCTCCGCTAAAGCTCTTCCTTTGTACATGCGCCTTCAGCGCATCGTATCCTCAAGTACTTATACAAACCCACAAGTTAAGGATGAAGCACTGCGTGTCTCAACTTGTACATACATACTTTTCTTATTGTGGTGGGTTGACCTTGGCTGGATGCCAAGTGCCCACCAAAGCTGGTCTATCACTCCCCTCCTCAACTGGACAGGGGAGAGAAAATATAACAAAAAAGCTCGTGGGTTGAGAGAAGGACAGGGAGATCACTCAGCAATTACCATCACGGGCAAACCAGACTTGACTTGGGGAAAATCAGTTTAATTTATTACCAATCAAAACTGAGTAGGGTAATGAGAAATAAAACCAAATCTTAAAACACCTTCCCCCCACCCCTCCCTTCTTCCCGTACTCAACTTCACTCCCAATTTTCTCTACCTCCTCCCCGAGTGGTGCAGGGGAATAGGGAATGGGGGTTGCAGTCAGTTCATCACACATTGTCTCTGCTGCTCCTTCCTCTTCAGGGGGAGGACTCCTCACACTCTTCCCCTGCTCCAGCGTGGGGTCCCTCCCACAGGAGACAGTCCTCCACAAACTTCTCCAATGTGGGTCCTTCCCACGGGCTACAGTTCTTCATGAACTGCTCCAGTGTGGGTCCCTTCCATGGGGTGCAGTCCTTCAGGAACAGACTGCTCCAGCGTGGGTCCCCCACAGGGTCACAAGTCCTGCCAGCAAACCTGCTCCAGCTTGGGCTCCTCTCTCTCCACAGGTCCACAGGTCCTGCCAGGAGCCTGCTCCACCGCAGGCTTCCCACGGGGTCACAGCCTCCTTTGGGCACATCCACCTACTCCAGCGTGGGGTCCTCCACAGGCTGCAGGTGGATATCTGCTCCACCGTGGACTTCCATGGGCTGCAGGGGGACAGCCTGCCTCACCATGGTCTTCACCATGGGCTGCAGGGGAATCTCTGCTCCAATGCCTGGAGCACCTCCTCCCCCTCCTTCTTCACTGACCTTGGTGTCTGCATAGTCGTTCCTCTCACATATTCTCACTCCTCACTCCAGCTGCAGTTTGTGTCCCCGGTGGGTTTTTTTTTTTTTCCTCCTTCTTAAATATGTTATCACAGAGGTGCTACCACTGTCGCTGCTTGGCTCGGCCTTGTCCAGCGGCAGGTCCATCTTGGAGCCAGCTGGCATTGGCTCTGTTGGACATAGGGGAAGCTTCTAGCAGCTTCTCGCAGAAGCTGCCCCTGTAGCCCCCCCCGCTACCAAAACCTTGCCACGCAAAACCAATACACTTACGCATGCTAGCACTGAACCAAAGAGTCTTTAAAAACTCTCTCAAGAAATGTCACTTTTTATTCATTGCTAGATCAGTAATGTCTCAAGTACAATCATTTTTCAAAAAAAAAATATGTATTTCTTTGATAAATACCTTTTGCTCAGTAGGCTACTCTAATAGTTAATATGCAAGACACAAACCACAATTTCCCATGTCCTGAGCTGATGTGTGAGTGAGACTTCACAGTTACGGATCTTACAGAATGGTCTTTTTTGGAAGAATCCGGTTGCCTCAGTGCTGCGCCTCCTTGATTGTTTGTGCTGGAGTTTCTTGGCTGTATGAAGAGTTCTCTGTTTCTTTTAAAAACCACAGTAGCACACAGGAGAATGAAATCATTGGAGTGAGGAATGACTTATGAAAGGATAGCAATTACTTCTTTCCAAACCATTTTTTGGGAAAAAAAAAGCCACAAGGTCAGAAGTTTACCTCCGAGTACAGTTTTTTGGCCAAGGAGAGTCCAGATTCGACCCACAAGGATTATCACATTATGCAGCATGTCCGTGCCAAGCCCAGGAACAATGCCACACCAGTCTGACTCCTACCCTCAGTGCTGCAGGTGGAGCTTGAGCCATTTGCACGGAGGAAGAAACCGGCACTCTCAGGAATGCGCTGTTCAGCATCAACCCCACAGCACAAGTTCACAGAGGCCTCAGAGGCTCTTTGACATAGCTATTAGGAGGTATTTACAAAAATGAGGTGTGAGCGTGTTGCTGAGACTCCCGTTCTGAACAGGTAGCAGCTCTCTGTAAACAGCTGCCTAGGAGAGGCCTTGTAATACTCCAACCATAATAACCAGCATACAGAAAGCCCCAAGTCCAGCCATGGAAAGATTTGTTTACTGATTGCAAAGAACAAGCGGAACATACAGTCACTCTGAACATCCCTCTTCCCTTTGAACAGCCAAGCCAACTAAGGCAGAGGTGAGCAAATAATTCTCTGCACATTTCATTTATTTCCCATCAGTTTAACTAACCAAGGACCCTAAGCTGTGTAGCAGCACATGCTGCCTCAATTCCAGCGAGCAAGCGAGCAGCCTCCCGATAGGCTGTTTTGCTTACCATTCCAGCTTCCCCAACAACATTGCCCTCTCAAACGATTTTCTGCAAGGAATTCTTCTCCAGGGAATTTACCATTAAGAGAAAAGACAGCATGTGAGTGTAACCAATCATTTGGAAGATATTTTTAACTCTCCTGCTAGAGGCTTGTGCTATTGGACTCAAGGCATTAAGTGATCCTAGTTCTACAGATTCAGTAGAAAGATGGCAATAACGCACCTCTGCCAATTTTTAATGTTTTTGTAATTGGGGAGGATGTGACGTGGCAAAATGAGTTTGTTTCACACTTCCCTGGGACTTCCATATGTGCCAAAAGATTTTCTTGCTCTGGGTAATGCAGCCATTCCCAAATGAACAGAGCTCCTGTTCTACACAGAGGTGTTTGCTCTCTATCTCTCTTCCCCTCCCTCCATGTACATGTATTTGTTGAATACGCAGCCACATTGTCATATAATCCCTTTCCGGTCCTCTGTTGTGACACTCCAGCTGATACTCTGACCTCAGAAGACAGAAGCAACTTCCTGAGATGGTATCATCTGCTTTGAGCACTGCCATCCTTCGTCCCAGGCTCTTGCACTTCATCTAAACAGGCAAATGATCAACAGCTTGGCAGGTCAGTATTTTGATGAAATTAACTTCAGTCCTCTGAATCCTTATGCTTAATGACCATTCTTTGTCAACCTCTGTCTTCAGTGCAAAAGAGACTGCATTTTTATATCAGGATAGCTAACTCGTAATAAAATGTGATACGTTAGCCATTTTCCTATTGTAGCTAGTCCGACAAAATCTAAGAGCATGCATGAATTTGCCATGAACTTTTACAGTAAGAGCATGGAAATGATTGCCCAGAGACACTCTCTAACCTCCATCCTTGGAGGTTTTCCAGGCTCAGTTAGACAAAGCCATGGCTGACCTGGTCTAGCATTGGACGATACTCCCTTTTTGAGCAGGAGTTTGAACTGGGGGATCTCCAGAGATCCCTTCCAAGCAATATTTCTAAGCTCCTATGAATTTATGTATATAGAAAAATGAAAACTACATGTACATTGTCTCTAGAAGTCTGTTAGTTATCTTGACATAAAAACCAAAACATTTTCAGTGGAGATCAACTTGGGCAAGAATGATCAGCCATGTTAAAAAGAGTGGTGGCAGCAGCTGTTCTATTAACACAGAAAGACAGCGAATGAATAATTGCACCATCTTTGTAATCCTGTTCTAGCTATGGAGATATTTGATTGGTTTTTAATGACTTTTTAATCAGCTTATGTAAAATAAATTATAAGCAGGAAACCTCAATAGGAGCCTCAGCAATAAAGCAGGAAGAGATGCATGTCTGCATCTCGGTTTTGCAAAGGAATTTAGTTTGATTTATTGGATGTGATTTCCACTACCTCATGCCTTGCACAAGCATGTACAAAGTGGGGGCAAAGAAAGTGTAAAATCTGGCCATTCACATTCAGAGCCACCCAGGGCTGAACACAGTGTCCATGTCAGCCATGGGAAGGCACAGACTTCCCCAAAGCAGCATGTCTTCCCATGCCTCTCCTGTGCCAGGCTGACATGCAGGGCTGCTCTGTCTGGAGGGAAGGACTGCCATACAAAGACAGTAGCCAAGGACTCTTTTTCTGATTTCTCAAAACAAGCACAGATAAATCATCTCAGACTGTTCTGGCATGAACTTATCCTTGTCTACAGATGAAAGTATTATTGGAGATTAGATGCTGAGAAAAATCCCAAATGAAGGAGGCTTGAAAAGAGTAGGGGTTTAGAAAATAATTTACAACAAAAAAATCCTCCCAGGTAGGCTCCATAAATCCCAGAACAAACAAAATACTTCTTATTGCTCCACTTCCACATATCATTAAGGGCCGATCTTACTTTCTGTCTGCCTGAAGGACACAGTGTAACTGGAAAAAGTTCTTTGCCACTCAAGAAAAGTAAAACATCTGTACTGAATTGCTGTTTTTCCTAACTCCACCTCTAAGAATAACATTTAGAGTAAAGCACATACAAAGAAACTTCCTATAAATATAACATTAAAGACAATATTTAGTCAGTCATTGAGAAATGAACAAAGAATTTTCCGTTCATGTTATTGTAGCTGGTAAAGGTTTACATTCTGATTCTTATAAAAGATTTATATAGCGCTGTAAATTTATAAAGCACTTTCCAAACATAGATAAGACATATTCCCTGTCAAAAATGTCATGGAAGACAAATGCAAGAGGAGATGCAGGAGGAACCCTTAGAAAGAATTAGGGACTATAGAGTCCTGTGTTAAGTGGATATCAGTGCTCTGGAAAACACACAGCCTGATTCTTCAGCTTGTTGCATCAGTTCATACAGGTACAAATCAGTTTCTTGAGGGGCCTGATTTCTCCTCAACACCAATAAAACCAGAAAGATCTTGCTTCTTTCATTCTGACACCAAAAAATTCTTTAGAAATTAACATCAGGTAGAAATCTGACCACTAGATTTGAACCAAAGTGTCAAAACTGGATATGTTCAAAGCAAAAGCAAAATCTTAGATATCCCGAACCAAAACCCAAAATCCAGTTTTGTGACAAAGATCATTTCCACAATGGGCTTTTCCAGAATTCAAAATCAAAACATCATAAAGAGATTAAAACTTGAGTCCACTTTTGGATCCAGACTTCTGACCTAGATCAACTATGCTAGAGATTTAAGGGTTCCTTCCACACTGTCCCACAGTTGATGAGACTTGGGAGCTCAGGGCTGCTCAAAGTCACTGAGCTAGCACAAAATAGCTGCAGCACTCTGGAGAATTAACACTAGAAATGTTTGTTAGAACAATTCTGTTCAAGCTGTATATTTTCTGTCTTCTTATAGGATTTTGCTACTGTAGCAGTTCTTCTTTGAAATGCTCCATTTAATTTTAGATGAGTCAATCTACGATTTATTCCCTGGGCCTGGGCTTGAGCCTTCGTCTGGGAAACCTTTTGTCCAACTCTATTACTTTAAATATGAAACTGCTTTTGCAATCTCAGCATCCTCCAGCAACAGGGAAGGAAAAGAAAGTGCTTCGAACAAACAAACAAGCAAACAAACAATGACTGAAAGAGAGATTAAGAGGGAAGGAGTGCCCTGAATGTGTCTTTTCTGCATCCAAATCATGATCTGAAAACCACACTTCAGTTTAAAGCAACCTTTGCATAATTCTCACTTACTTCCAAATTGGCATCAGCAATTTTTGGTGAGGATCGTATCCATTTTCTGGTGCATCAGTATTTCCTGAGATCCTGAAGGTAAAAATACAAGTCTGTATGTTGGACAAAAAAATTATAATAAACATTATCAGAGCCCTTTGGCTAGCTCACTTCTTTTATTAACCTTTCTGTCAGCAGGAGCCCTGGCCAGATTTCAGTAAAGGAAAAGATTCAGAATTTCTGATGGGAAAAATATTGGCTTTTCTGACAATATTAAGAAAGAATATTAATATAATAATAATTCAAATGTGCACATCGGGGACAAGCTCTTTTACAGCCCTGCAGTGATCTCTGAGCTCCTCAGACCCCACATTTTCAGTTGTGTGAAGCAAACACCTGTGGGGTTTTGGCATTCTGTACTGCTGAAGTGTGGAAAGTTGAAAGACTTCCAGGACACAAAGCCATGGTCTCAGCCTCTCCTTATCACATGCCTCCTTCATGCACAATACTTTTCCAGTTCTCCTAATGTTACTGCTACTTGCTTGGTTATCTTTTGAGTCTCCCAACCAAGGGGGGAGACAGCAGTGCCACGTGCCTTCCCACCCGCTGTGCCTCCTAGAGCCAAATTCTCAGATAAGGTAAGATGTCAGAGCTACTAGATGAAGGTTGGTTCAATATATTTAAAACGAGGTAAAATTTCAGGGAAAATTTTGAGCAGCATATTATTCTTTCTAGTTCATAATAATGTTCTAAGTATGTCATTTCAGACATATTCCTGATCATGGATAATTAACAGACTATACGTGGCATCTCATTTCCTTTCTTTGATTTTTCTGATCTTTGCTATGCTTGCATTCTCTGTTCCTCCACCACTCCACCTGGCAGTCTTGGTCTACTGATAATTTCTGCTCTGACTATCTGTATTTACAACTGAGCAGCATTTAAAATCTCAAAGCTAAACTCTACGTGTTTCAGTATGCCCTTCAACATATTAATGTGCTGAATATGGCTATGTCTTCACCAGCAATACAGCCTGCCTTCTGATTCCCAAAAGCATGTTAAATTGCCCTGTGTCCTTACACAAAATTTGCCAGTTCCCTGAAAACTTGAGTAAGACTCTTGTGCTCTCTGGAGATATGTGTTCAAGACCAGTGTCCCGGTACTCCTATAGTCCTTTCCTTTCTTTCCTTGCTTTACAGAGAAAAGGGTAAAGTTATTTTCCTGCCCTGTTGTATTGACATTTGGTTTCAGCTGGGATAGAGTTAATTCTCTTCCTAGTAG
>VYZW01054972.1:2331-14068 GCA_013401315.1 Balaeniceps rex
CTCCACTGCCAAGGTAACTTATTTTATCAGTGACAATTCTGGAAAACAAATGTGGATAGTAAATAAAAAACTAAAACCCCTACCTGTTTCTGGAGCTTCTGAGAATTCTCTTTAACCACTCATTGTCCTCCTAGACAGAAATGGAATCTGTAATGAAAGTAGAAGACTTTTCCAGAAGAGAGGTAATTGAGATCAGCCTTAAAATTCATTATTTTCTTCATTACCACTGCTTCANGAAAGCCTTTGCTTCCCTCCCCCCTTTTGTTGAGCATGAAAGCTTTGACATTAACAGCATAACTCCACTGCCAAGGTAACTTATTTTATCAGTGACAATTCTGGAAAACAAATGTGGATAGTAAATAAAAAACTAAAACCCCTACCTGTTTCTGGAGCTTCTGAGAATTCTCTTTAACCACTCATTGTCCTCCTAGACAGAAATGGAATCTGTAATGAAAGTAGAAGACTTTTCCAGAAGAGAGGTAATTGAGATCAGNTGTGTAAATGTTTAGAAGTGGTCAGTCATTTTTATTCTGCTCATGGAGCTAGCACTGATGTTTTCTTTATATAAGGGTCTTCCACATCTGAAGATGAACCCAGGTACCTTAAAAACATTTTTCATGTCACTCCTGTGAACTCTAATGCCTCTCACACTAATATAAATACGAAATGGTGCATCTAGGAAAAAGTGTCCAAATCCTCCACTGAATTGAAATCATCAGATTGTGCCATGCCATTTTATTGTGTCGGAGCACAGCTACTAATAAAATGTCAGAATATAGAATGTCAAATGTAGAGCTTTGCTGGCAGAATAAGCCTGAGGCTTGTTGATGAAATCTCTGCCTTTTCAGGCTCCATGAGGCTAATTACAGGACAAGAAAGGGCAGAAATTTTCAGTTCCTAAGAAAATACATATATTTGTAAAATACTTCTTCTGAAATATTTATTCTGAAATTGGAAGCATTTTCTTCCCAAGTTTGCATTGTTCCCTCTCATACAAAATCCATCAGTAAGGTAAGCGCTTTTTCTTACAGCCAGCCTTAAGATTAATCAAAGGGAGAGCATGCTTCTGTAAACTCAGCTGAGTCACATTTGTTCATTTCACACCGGACCTGCAGCACCGCTTTGCCTTATGTTTCCTTTTATCAGAAAGGTCTGTGAAAAAATATTCAGTTACAGTCTATCTTTTCTGCATCAAATGAAAACAGAAGTCTTCATGGGATGGATGAGAGAGGCAATGTTTCTTAAACTGCTTCTGATTAACTATTTTAATGGGAATTTTTACAAGAGACAGTAGAGGGAAACTGGATTCTTTTGTCTGCTTTTTTTCCTAGAGCGTTCCCCTATATACGTGCAAATTGTTAACACTTTCTCTGTCCTATAGGCTGAACATGAACAGTGGTGCTAAGAGTCCTTTTTGGTAGTACTACGGGTTTTTAGCAGAGCTTTTTTATCTTTAAATTTGAGAAGAGAAACACCAAATTTCACTGAGAGGACAGCGTAGGTTTGATGAAACTGCTCTATGAAGTATTAACTGTGGTTGTTAAGACACCTTGTTTTATACCCATTCTGACTGTGGGTTTGGAAATACATATTTCTGTTACTTGTTACACTGAAGTCACTGGCTCATTTTGTATTGTCTGATAGCTGTCAATGTGCTGACCTAAAGCTTTATTCAAGGCTGTAGTGAGAGACTAAATGTTGCATATTTGTGTGTGATCTGTCTTAATGTATGTTTCTGTAGTGGTAGAAAGTCTGTTGTGGTAAGGCTTCTAGATATCTTGGTAGTCAGCTAGGCCACCTGTGGCTGCACCGTTGTTGACAATTCAATGTCTGCATTCAAATGTACTCTGAAGCAGTTTCATGATGTGACTCTTGCATTATTGTTATTAGCAGAAGTAAAACAAACAAACAAATGTTTTACAACTATGGAGCTGTTGAATGAATGTCAAAGGCATATTTAATCACAGGTTAACATCCAAGAGTACAACTACCTATTGAGAACCTGTGGTTCTGTAGATCCGGTTGGTAATTTAGCAGGATTTCTAGAAATTCTTTTTTCTGGCAAAATCAAACATACACTGCAGAGCACCTTTCTCAAGACATTGCACTGCTGATACTGTTTGGATCCAGCAAGTGGAAAACATACAGTAAAGTAGCACTCAGTGGCACTTCCCCACCTTTCTGACTTTTGTAAAGTCCTCTGTCTCACTCAGACAGAACAGGTTTCTGTAGATAGAGAAAATTATTACAAGCAGAAAAGGATGAGATACATATGTATTTTTCTGTGCCCCAAAGCTTAGTCTTATGGGAATTTGGCTTGAATAATTATTGTTAGTCCTCTTGGCTTGGTTCTTTTCTCTGTGAAGTTGAACTTGCAGTTGATAAATCCTTCAGAGATCTAAACAAAGACCTAACATTTCAACCAACTTAGCATCTAATTTAGCATCTAATTTCAGTTACAGTCTTGAAAAACAAACCAAAATATTAAGGATTTCTCTTTCAGACTACAGCTTTAGAATACCCTGACCATGGGTTTCAACAGCTAATTTAAAAAAAAAAAAAAAAAGATTGCCCTAGGCATTATCTTTCTGAAGCTGATTTCTGACTAGAAGTTTCATTATTAATGCTCTGTTTAGAGAATTTTCTGTTACATCAGTTTGACTTGGGTTTGAACTCAGTTCCAGAGGTGAATATTCAGTGCTGCAAAGTGAGTGCTCCACCCAATGCACTGATTATTCAGGTTCAAGAGATTTCTTTTCCAAATTTTCCACCCAATGTGTAGGGACAGAACACTTGGGATGACACAACTACTTTCTGTATTTGTGGGAACTGTTGCTATGAGCGGATCCTAATCCCATATGTAATGGTTCATTTGCAGAAAACAAAAACCCTAACAACTCCCTACACACTACCCAAATAACAAAGAATTATTTATGACTGTTCTTAAATCATTTGAGTTTGTCCAGAGCACTGGGTTGCTTGATAAGCTCGAAGCAACTTGAAGATGTTAACTTATTATTTGATAACCTGTGCAAATGGTCTTGTCTCAGGCTGAGTCCTCACAGCAAAGAAATCTGGACCAGTAAATTCATGTAATTCCTGCTTTAACTGAAGGATTGAGTAGCTATAGGAATAGAAAGTTCCTTTTTGTCTTCAGTACTTTCTCCTCAGACTCTGGTTGTGAAGCCGTGCCATTGTCATAACTTTGAACTTCTCTGAGCAAAATGCTGACTTGTAAGAAGCATAAATCAAAATTTATGGAAAGTGCAGGTCAGTTTAGCTGAGTAAGGTAAAAGCTTGAAGCTGTAGAGTATGCATCCTTGGAGACAGTCAAAACCCATCTGGATAAGGCCTTGGACAACCTACTGTAGCTGATGCTGCTTTTACAGGAGGATTGGACTAATTGATCTCCAGAGGTCCCTTCCAACCTCAACCATTCTGTGTGTCTGTGATTTTATGCTGTATAATTGAATTATTGTTTTTCCCTGTATGGGAACATGTGAAATTAGACATGTGATCTTTACAGTGTGGCTGGTGTTATAAGCAAAGGAAATGTGATGAAGATAGAGAAGTAAAAAGAATGTAGATTGTTAACAAAGCATAATTACATTCTATTGTCCAATGTCTTTACCTTTGCTGGTTTTCAAAGTCCAGGATATTTAAGGTGAGAAGTCAATGTTACCCTCTCAGAGTGACCTTCTGCATATGCAGATTATAGACTGTTTAACACAGTCATATTTGCATGAAGCCCACAACACCTGTTTGACATACAGCCTATTTTAACATACAGCCTATTTTAACATACTCAGCCTTGAATCTAAAATACTTCCCTAAAGTTACAGCATAATCAGTGAGTTACCATTGTACAAAAAAGGCACAGTTATTAAGAGAGCCTGTAGAAATGACCTTGGATACTGCAGTAATGGATATGTCTTTCAGTAATATTTTGGAAAGCAAAAGTGTGCTAGTAGTGGGAGTTATTCATTAATTTTCATAATTGGTGTCATTTTGTTCGGTAGTTAATGCTAAAAAGAGGAGGAATGTAACTAAAAAGGTTGATGCATGTAATTTTTGGAACAGAACCCAAGTGTTTAAGTTGTCTGAATATAATGTTTTAATGTGAGGTCTTGATATTAGTCCATTAATTTTTTTTTCTTGAGGAGTTCTGTAGCTGCAAGTTTGACAGTTACCTTGTAAGTTGGATAAACACCTCAGTGGAAACTGCATGACCTGTATAAATATAATTGAAAGAGGGAAATGACTGATTCTGGCTACTCACTAATCACAATCATTTTAACATTCCCTCACAGTGTAAATTAGTCTTTCAGGCCACTAGTGTAATTTTTACTCTTGGGCAGTTTTTAGTCTTGGGCAATTTTTACTCTTGTAATTTTTACTCTTTCTGCAGGATTCTCAGGGGTGTTTTAAATGATCTCTTTAGGTAATGTTCGCTTTAACAGTGTGCATCAACTAAGTGAGCATTAAAAGGAAGACTTACACTGTGTCAAATAAATCCAGGCAAAAAGGAGAATGGTTCTGACAGTGTTTTGTTCTTTCAGAGTATTTTAGAATTTGAAAAAGTTACCTTTTTGGACAATTTCTCACATTGAGTTCCAGTATTTTAAAACACATTATACTTCCAAAAAATTGGAATACTTATGATTTTTTTAAAACAATGCTTGCCTGACTTGAGTTTCAACTATATTTTACTTACTGTTCTTGATTCCACTTCTAGAGGTGTCATTGAAATAAGAAATAGGCACTTCATGGTTTTTTTCTCTTTTCCTGATGTTAGAAATCCCCCATTCCAAACTTTCCTATCTTCAGTGAGACTGAGGGCAAAAAGGGAGGTTATAACAGCACTCATGAGGAAAGAAAAATACATTGTTCAGATGCATTTTGAATTTATTTTCGATGCCTGGAGTTACAGGATTAATGCTTATTGTAACCATCTTGCTTCTGGATCTTGCGTGGGTTTCTAGGTTGGGCTTTGTGTGAGAGGTTTGCACCACTAAAGGGTGAGGGTTTGCACTGATTCTTAGATAAAGAGGATGTTTCTAGGCTAAGCTTAATTTGCTACAACCATGGACCAGCTGGTGTGGTGGTATAGGGCTAGTGCGGGATTAGAAATTATTAGAATGTCTCTTCTAATTAGAATGAGAAAGGTCTAGGGAGTTGAAATATGGAAACTGGGAAGAGGTACCTTTCTTTCTCCTCTCTTTCAACGGTTCTGAATTTTCTGTTATACTTCTGTCAGAATGACTCATTAACTATGAAACCTGGAGATATATTTAAACAAAGTTATTACAGAATTTCCAGCCTGTTGCAACAGATTAAGCTCAGACCTTTGCCCGAAAAGGTCTGCCAGGGAGTGCCCAAGGCTTTGCTTAGGGAAATGTTAGCTATTGCCAGCAACAGTAGAGTGGTAGGAGGCAGAAGTTAAAGAGAGTGGGGAAAAGGCAAGCTATTCCTGCAATACCTCTAACAATAACATCTTTTTACAGATCAGCCTCCCCCAGCGGAGCCTGGAACTCTGAGAGCGTCATCTTGGTAACCTTATTATACAAAATTAGTATAATGAGGCAAATGAGGATACTTGGAGGGAAGGGGTTGTAGGGAAATATATAGCCAGATAGGGTGGGATCCTCTATGTTTGGTACCAATTGTTGAAACCTGACAAGAATTTTGAAATAAAAATTAATGAAGAGTTTGTTTCTCTCCATCCCTTAACTGCAAAGAAAATGGAATATGCTGGCAGCTTGAGGTTTCACTTTGTTACCCTTCTGTGTTGCTTAAAATAGCAACACTTTTTGCTGATTCCTAGATAATTCAGTTTTCAAATGCACTTATCCTATCTCTTTCCGTTTTTCTAGTGTATTAGGGAAAGTGAGCAATCAAGGAAGGAATCATACAATCATAGAATAATTTGGGTTGGAAGGGACCTTTAAAGGTCATCTAGTCCAAGCCCCCTTGCGATGAGCACAGACATCTTCAACTAGACCAGGTTGCTCAGAGCCCTGTCCAACCTGACCTTGAATGTTTCCAGGGATGGGGCATCTACCACCTCTCTGGGCAACCTGTTCCAGTGTTTCACCACCCTCACCATAAAAAATTTCTTCCTCATATCTAGTCTAAATCTACCCTCTTTTAGTTTAAAACCATTACCCCTTGTCCTGTCACCACAGGCCTTGCTAAAAAGACTGTCCCCATCTTTCCTATAGGCCCCCTTTAAGTACTGAAAGGCCGCAATAAGGTCTCCCCGCAGCCTTCTCTTCTCCAGGCTGAACAGCCCCAACTCTCTCAGCCTGTCCTCGTAGGAGAGGTGTTCCAGCCCTCGGATCATTTTTGTGGCCCTCTTCTGGACCTGCTCCAACAGCTCCATGTCCTTCTTGTGCTGAGGGCTCCAGAGCTGGACGCAGTACTCCAGGTGGGGTCTCACCAGAGCTGAGTAGAGGGGCAGAATCACCTCCCTCGACCTGCTGGCCACGCTTCTTTTGATGCAGCCCAGGATATGGTTGGCTTTCTGGGGTGCAAGCACACATTGCCGGCTCATGTCCAGCTTTTCATCCACCAGTACCCCCAAGTCCTTCTCCGCAGGGCTACTCTCAATCCCTTCATCCCCCAGCCTGTATTGATATATATCCCTTCATCCCCCAGCCTGCACCCAGCCCAGGTGCAGGACCTTGCCCTTGGCCTTGTTGAACCTCATGAAGTTCACATGGGCCTACTTCTCGAGCTTGTCCAGCTTCCTCTGGATGGCATCCCATCCCTCAGGCATGTCAACCGCACCATTCAGCTTGGTGCCGTCTGCAAACTTGCTGAGGGTGCACTCGATCCCACTGCCTATGTCATTGATGAAGATATTAAACAGTACTGGTCCCAATATGGACCCCTGAATGAATTGTACAATGTATCTAATGCCTATAGAACAGAAACTCAGAGTAGAAATATATACACTTTGAGGAATATAAAATACCTACATTTCAAAATGAAAAAATCAGTTGAAAACAGTCAGTTGGATCAAGATGGTGTGGGGGAGAGAGAAAAACCATTGTTTCGGGGTCAGATTTCTCTGCACCTTTTAATTGTGCAGACCTAGTATAATATAGTATCACCATATTTGTTAAGAATAACTAAGCCTAAGCTCTACATTTTGTTAATAGTGTTTTATTATTTATTTTTATTTGTTGCCTCTGAAGTTCTTGCCACTTATGCTGGTGCTAAAATCTTACACCGTTCCTTCCAGAACTGGTCTTTGAATAACTTCTGATCCTGAACTGCAGTAAAATCTTCAGATGCAGGCACTCATGTGGTCTGGGTATTCATTTACGTGTCTCATGGAGCTGGATTCTCTCATTTATGTCAAAATTCATGATGGTGATGCGTCATGGTGGGATGAATTACCTTCTATCACTCTGTTGCCTGTTAGGGAGCATATATGATTTTTAAGCAGCCTTAGTTAGGTGAGGCATGTGTGATTTTTTGATATTGTGGCATGATTCTTCCAACCTGTGTGACAACTTGAGTGTCAGAAACAGGACCAGGCAGTTTTATAAATAATCTCAACCCTTCTGCTTTCTACTTCCATATAAGTTGTCCAAATGAAAGTGAATGTCCCTGGAGAAATGTCCAAAATATTACATTCTATTCTCCCAGCATCCTATTTTTGATAGTATCAGAAGTGTTTTGTTCTTAATGTACATGAATAAGCTTCCTGCAGACAGACAGCCTCCATTAATGGAGTATTTTTATTTCCTATCTCATTTCCTTTGTAATAGACCATAAGACCAGTAGGTACTGTACCTTGGGTTGTGCTCATCTGATAGTGCAAAATGGCTTACTGGGCAATTAGAAATGTCTGAAGAAGCGACTTCAAAAATATAGAGTAGTGATAATTTGCGCTTAGTTGTATGTATTAGTTTTCTGGTTTGAGTATTTTAAGTTGCTTAAACAATTACCTGTTTGCAAAACTGGCCTCTCTGTAAGAACCACACTTGAATCCCTACAGATATTTGAAGCTGAACACACAAAACCAGAGGCAAAAAGCTGTAGAACATTTCCTATAAGCGTGTCAGAAATGTTAGGGTCATGTTAATAAAAGTAGACTATCAGCTACTAAACTGAGTTTTGAATTGCTCATCCATGAGCCGCTTGCAGTCCAGACACTTGAGTTTAAAAAAATATTTTGAGAGAATCCTGAAGTAATTCTTGCTACTGTAACAACTTGGAATTGCTTTTGACTTTTGGATAATTAGCTGCTCTTTAGTACAATGACCTTTGCTTATTGGTGAACAGGATTGGGCAATAGAGCTTTCCTTTGACTTTTAAAAAATATTTTTATATCAGATCAAAAGTTAATGACTCTTAAAGCTAAGTCACATGTGGGTGATATTTCCAATGGAGAAGAATAGGGGGTTTGTTTACATTTTTGAACCTTTAAGTCCTTACCTTGTATATGTTACTTACATAAAAAGCTGAGAAATGCCTATAGCTGGGCTGAAGAATAAGGAACATATGTCTTATTCTCCAGCCCAGCTATAGGCTGAAGTGGTGAAACAAAAAATATTCTTTAACAGCACCGGAATTTTGCCAGTACCTACAAACAATCATTTTGCTCTACTACTGTATCACATGGAAATGTTTGTTTTGTTCTAATTTTCTTTAATATTAAATACTCTTAAGCCATAATTATATGTTTGCTCCTTCAGCATGGGAAAACCTCATTATACAGAAGAATGGTGACTTCATTGTCTGCTTGACATCTACCAAAGAAAAAAAATCAGAGGTAACATATGCTGTGAAATATTTCTGCCAGAGTGACAATCAGTCTATCCATTTAGTGCACTGTCATGTCATGTGTCTTCTGTAGGTTAATACTTCCTTTGTAATGCATTTTTTACAAAAGCGAATCTTAATATCCTAGATACAATCCAGATTGAATATATATAAATGAGGAGTACTTTTAAGTGTGGAGTATTTTTAAGTGTGGAATGCACCAGTTTTGAAGACTTAAAAAAAATGCTTCTTGAAAACTATAAGGGTATAATCAGAGTACAAAGGTACATGATCCCTCCTCCTCAGTAATCAGTAAAATCTCATCAGTAAATGTACATATTTATGTCTGATTATATCATGGGAAATTCAAGGTCATGTCAAGCTTAGTGTTAAAAATAGAAATGTAAGAGGAAGCATTTCCCTTGTTTTGTTTTTTTTTTCCAACATCCAGCATTTTTTTTTCATTTATTTTCAAACATACTGTAATGCAAGTCAGACTCATTTTAAGGTCGTAAGTGAAGATAAAAATATCGTCATTGTATGCATCTCAAATATAAAGGGTAGTTTTAGTTGTCCCTAGAAGTTCTAGTTCTAGAAGAACCAAAGGGAAATGAAAAAAAGAGGTTCTTTGACATCAGCTTTAGAACTCAGCAAAACATAGAAGTCTCCATTGTCCCTGGACTGGGTTTCGGAGAGCTATTCTTTTAGAATTACAGAGTGGTTGAGGTTGCAAGGGGCCTGTTGGGATTGTCTAGTTAAATGCCCCTACTCAAAGCAGCATCAACTAGAGCAGGTTTTCCAGGGCCATCTCCATTTTGAATGTCTCCAAGGATGGAGACTCCACAACCTCTCTGGGCAACCTGTTCCTGTGTTTGACCACCCTCACAGTGGTTGAGTAGGAGGAACTAAACCTAAATAAAATATTGGAAGTCAGTCTACCATCTATATATCTTTTTACAAAGAATGTCAATTTTGTACCTATCAGCATATATTCGTAGCAAAGTTGTGTTAGTTTTGCAGTTGTACACTATTGTGTAGATCAAACTTTGTGTATGGCAACTGTATGCAACCAGTATATTGGCTTAAGTGAAATGGTCTTACAAGCAGCCATTTGTCCCATTTGCATAAATGGTAAAAAAGTTCAGTATTTAAGTATTGTTTGAAGAATATTTCTAGCATTTTTAAAATTTCTCTTCTCTCTCCAACTTGGCCTTGGTTTATTAGTTACAGGAAGTTGAATTTCATTTCCAAAAAGCACCCAACTTTGCTGTTTATTTGAACTTTATGTCATTATCTGAACTTTCCAAGTATCTTGAGATTGCATAGTTGTACTGTAAACATAATGCGAATAGGCTCATACTGGCTTTCTTAAGATTTAATACTTTTGGCTTCTTATGGCAGAATGTTGATCCTGAGCATTGTATTATTCATTTGAAATTACAGTGATTAATTTTATAAATTGCACGTACTAACAGAATTTTCAGGGTCTGAAATAGAAATAGAGAGAAAGAGCAAGTCTTTTAGATAAGTTCCAAAGCCTTTGGATAAGCCAAAGTTTTCTATAACTGGGAAAGCATCACCTGTTCATTAATACCTTAAAAGGAGATAAATAAAGATGATCATCATTTTTAGAAAACCTCTTAAATGTTTGCTCTGTGCTCCTTCCATGAATTAGTTCTTTTGGAAATCTTCAAGATCTCTGTGATGAGCGAATGCTGTGGAGCTGACTTGTGTGGCCTCACACAGAAGGAAGGTTCTGAAACACCCCAGGGGAGGGACTTGGCCTGGGACTTCTTTGTGTGGTTCAGTTGTTCAAGAAAAGATTGAGCAATCTCAGTGTTGTTGAAGGGAGAGATGCTGGGCAGAGTACTAAATTGCTAATGTGCATTCTAACTTGTGTGGTACAACATTGTGAAAAGATTGGTAGCAGTGAAGAAAACCCACTTCACCTCCCTGTGAGGACCCGGCATGTGGTAGACAGAAATCTGGCAGAGCAAGGGAGGTGTGATTTGATATAGGCCAGAGCAATCTCTGTCTCTCTCCCCTCTCAACGCCCCCCCTCTCCTTCAGTGGTACAACTGCAAGTGTGTAGTTTTATGTCAGTTCTATGCAGCACTCACCCTTTGTGGTCAGCTTTGTGGTAACAAACTTCAGGGATGGGCTTAGGAACATATTCTTGCTCCAAAGTCAATGCAGATCTGAAGGCACTAAAAGTCTTTTTTATGGTTTGTTATTAAGTCTGGCTGTAAATATAATGGAGAAGAATCAAAACTAAACCAAATACTGTTTTGATTTTACAATTTAAAGGATGTGCAACTTCAGTGTTTGTGTTATGCATGCAAAAATTACAGTGTTTGTGTTATGCATGCAAAAATTACACAGGGACATTAAAAAAAAAAGAGCAACTTTGTGATTTAATTTAAGTGCATTTTTAACAGCATGCGCTTTTCGGTCAGCACATTCTGGTTTAGATAAACGCTGTGTTGGCAAATGGTGAGTGACAAGGAGTGGCCAGTTAGCAGTTATCATGTAATCACTGAATGAGTCATTAAACCAATATTATAATAATTATGCCACTATGAGATCAGGTTTGCAAAGCCCCACATTTGCAAATATACAAGCCAGTGACTGAGAAGGTTTGTTGTTTGTTCTTTTTTTTTCAATGTAAGTGAATTGCAAAAAGACATCTGTAAAATAAATAAGTCACCAAGAAATGGGAGATGACAAAATGCAAGTGCCTCCTAGCTGCAGATGGTAGACATACTGACTGTCGGTTTTGTGGGTGAGTTATGATACAATGAAAAATACCTGTTGTATTTTGTGGTTACAAACATGTTGATAAGGGTGAAAGGCCAAGCTAGGATTTTCCAGTTGTTTGTGCCATCCTGGCAGTGCAAAAAATCCAGGAGTCTCATGTATACGCAATCTCGACTTTTCTTACTGTGAGGAAAAACCCTTAATG
>VYZW01054975.1:0-25506 GCA_013401315.1 Balaeniceps rex
GCGCCTTCCCTAGTTGGTCACTCACCAGCTGTGTCAGGAGGTTATCTTGCACACCTCCAGGAACCTCCGAGACTGCTTCCTCTCCGCTATATTGTATTTCCAGCAGACGTCTGGTAATTGAAGTCCCCCACAAGAACAAGGGCTAGCGATTGTGTGACTCCTCCCAGCTGCTTATAGAATATTTCATCTGCCTCTTCATCCTGGCTGGGTGGTCTATAGCATGCTCCCACCATGATATCTGCCTTGTTGGCCTTTGCCCTGATTCTTACCCATAAACACTCAACCCTACCGTCACCATCATTAAGCTCTAGACAATCAAAACACTCCCTAACGTACAGAGCTACCCCACCCCCTCTCCTTCCTTGCCCATCCCTTCTGAAGGGTTCATAGCCATCCACTGCAGCACTCCAGTTGTGCCAGTCATCCCACGTTTCCGTGATGGCAACTATATCATAGTTTTCCTGCTGCACAATGGCTTCCAGCTCCTCCTTGTTGCCCATGCTGCGTGCATTGGTGTAGGTGCACTTCAGCTGGGCTATCGATCCCGCCACCTTTTTGGGGCAAGAAGCCCTAATTCCTACGTGACTGTTCTCAGGTGCTTCCATGGTTTCTAACACATCCATAACCCTTGCGTCTTTGCTGACGCATGGATCTCCATCCTCTACCTCCACTGAGACGGCAGACCGAAGGACCTCGGCTAGCACGCCTTCCCTCAAACATTGGCATGCCATCTTGAGGCTTATCTCTAGCGATCCTGGTTTTATCCCTTTCCCCCTTTGAATCTAGTTTAAAGCTCTTTCAATGAGCCCTGCTAACTCCTGCGCAAACATCCTTTTCCCCTTTGAGACAGGCGTACCCCGTCCATCGCCAGCAGGCCTGGTGTCGTGTGGACCAACCCACGATCAAAAAACCCAAAATTCTGCTGGTGACACCCGGCTCGGAGCCAGGTATTGACCTGCTGGCTCTTCCTGCTTCTTCCCTCATCATTCCCTGCAACTGGAGGGATAGAGGAGAACACTACTTGTGCTCCTGACCCCTTAACCAGTCGTCCCAAGGCCCTGAAGTCTCTCGATTGCCCTCGGACTTCTAGTTGCAACTTCATCGCTGCCTACCTGAAAAACCAACAACGGATCATAACCCGAGAGCTGTACCAGGGTAGGAAGTTCTCTCTTCACATCTGTTACCCGGGCCCCAGGGAGGCAACAGACTTCCCTAAGAAGTGGGTCCGGTCTGCGCATTGGGCCTTCTGCTCCCCTCAGAAGGGAGTCTCCTATGGCAATGACCCGTCTTTTTTTTCTTTATGGAAGCAGTTTTGACGCGGTGCGTAGGCCGACTTAACCTCGGCGACACCTCCAAGCTAGATGAACCCTCATCATCATTCGGTTCCACTTGCAGAGCCTCGTACCTATCATGCGAGGGCACCCGGGAAGGTGGGGCGGTCACAGAGGAGACGCGCTTGCTGCGCCGGGCAGGAACGTGTCGCCATTGTCCCCTGTCCCTTAAGTCACTGTGTTCAGCCAGGCGGAGAGAGGATGGGGAATCCTCCGTATCACGCGTCCTCTCGCCGTCACCCCCCACATCCCCGCCTGTGCCGTTAATCCTGCGCGAGCTCAGCTTGCGCTCCCGTTACTTGAGCTTCCACCTCCTGCCACACGATCCGTCCCCCGAGCATCGCTTCTTCGGGAGAAGGATGACGGACGCAGAGCAGTAACAGGACCTGCTCCACGCTGGGCTCCTCTCGCAGCTAAAACTATTAAAAATCCCTCCCCAGCGCCTTCTGTTTCCAGCTTTACCTAATGAGCTGACACCTAATCGCTCCGACACACCAACCCGAGGGGCACAGCCTTGCCCAGGGCAGCAGCACGGCTGAAACCTCCCGGTGATGCGACCACCAAAGGTGTCACCACCCCATGGCCCCTGCCTGGCCTCAGCATCTTACAACTTCTGGATGGGAATTAGCTACCACGTGCTAAAGCCAGGCATTTTCCCCCCCTAAAACAGGGCTGCTGGAAGTACCATCCCCCCACCTTTGAAATTAATAATATCAAATTAAGGGAAAATGAGGTGGTGGCACCATCTAGCCCAGGTTTCCTTGGAGGGCATGCAGATAATTAATTTGACTACCTTGGTAATGTGATATTAGATGAAAAAGGACTATGTTTGGACCATAGCAACAGCGTCTCTGCCTGGCTTCCTGCTCCCGGGATGAAGCAGCAGAGCCCAAACTCAAGCCAGGGCACTGGCAGCGGACGCAGCCCACCTCTGACCCTCCCGAAGAGGGGCTCCCTCCGGCTCCCGGCTGCTTGCGAGTACTTCTCTCACCCTGTGCAATGTGAATTTTCATGCCAGGGACAGAATCAGAGCTGACGTTATCACTTACTCAATCATCTACTTATTTTCTAACGCTGGGAAAGGCATCCTCGGGGGGAACCGCTCGAGCCTTGGCGATGCAAGAGGAACGCGTAAACCCATTCTGTCCCATTAACATTCGCTTAATTTCTCCTGTTTCTCCATCCCAACCATGAAATTCAATATTGTCACCATGACTAACCCATAAAATCGGTCAGCCCTGCGCTGGAACTGCAGCACCGCTCCTTGCTTTGTAATTAAATAGGCATGCGCGCTCCCCGGGTGCAGCCGTCACCATCTGCAGAGAAGATCTTGCCATTGAAGACGTCAACGTTACGCGGCGTCGGGCAGCGCCGGCACTCGCTCCTGGGCGTGCAGAGGTATGGCGCGGGCAGGAAATTTGAGCACAACATTGAATTTCATGAAAAAAATTAGGTGAGACATTTGCCTCGGGGGAATTTACCTGGAAACGCCCTGCTATGAGGCCAAGGGCTTTCCAAACCAGACCCACCACGGTCATGACAAGGTGGTCAATGACTTCTGCGGAGTTTAAGGTGGGTCTGCAAAGGAGCCCAGTGGGGTTTTTTGTACAGAGCCCCATGTCCTTTTGGTGGAGAGGGCTTCCTTGGCCACGTCCGTGGCTGGGACACCCATCTGCTGGGACACCCATCTGCTGGGACACCCATCTGCTGGGACACCCATCCGCTGGGACACCCATCCGCTGGGACACCCATCCGCCATTTCTTTGCTACCCAGCCCCTTGCTGCAGCCAGCCGGCGGTGCCGAGGGTTTCGGCAGGAGGGTTGTCCCAGCCCAAGTGCCGTCCCCGGGGGGGTCACAGCTCTGAGCCGCAGGTTTGGGAGGGAGGAGACCAGGCTACAACCCATTTGCGGAGCAGACGCAAAGTCGGTTCACGCCTTCCTGAGCAGCGGGGAAAGCCAGCCCGAGGTCTCCACCTTGGCACTCGAAAAGGAAACAGAAACCAGGTTTGCTCTCCGCGTGATAATCCCGCAGGCGAGCTCCAGCATATTGGATAAACCTTCCCAGAAACGGTGTTTCTGCCATTAGCCCACACGCTCATAGATGTCACCCGGCCAAGAGGCTCCTCGAGTCCTCCAGGCGCTCGGGCACGGTCCCTCCCCGCAGCAGGACCCAGCAGTAATAAAGCTGTCTGCAACTTCTGCCGTCGGAGATTTCCACATCAGAAATCCAGACCACATCCATCCCCTTCCAGCTGGGGCCGGGGAAAATATAATTGTGCTAACGCTGTAAGCGCGATACCGAGCCCCAGCCCCAGCAAAGGAGGAGAGGACGATAGGATGTAGCGCTACGGGATTTTTTTCGGACATTAACCAATTAAAAAAAAAAAGTGTAAGAGATGGAATTAGCCCAAAAAAAGGAGCAATAAAGATGCATAAAGCACATGCTGCCAGGGATACAGAAACTGCTCGAGTTACTCCCACAGAGCATCCTGTGCGGCTCCGGATCCCTGCTCCCTCCCTCCGCAGCAAGGGCTTGTTAGCACGGCACAGGGAAGATGCTGCACGGGCTTATCGCCGGCTTTACCCCCCTGCTAAACGCTGTCGGAAAGGGCTGGAAATGCATTGCCGAGGAGGGACGATGAACCCACCCTCCTCCACCCAGATCATCACAAACCAAACCCTGCGCAGCCATGCAACACGAAGGCTGTTCAAACTGCTGGAGCCCCCGAAAGTGAGCCCCCGAAAGTAAACCCCCGCCGGCAAACCCTGTCCGTCTCCCTCTGCGGTAAGGCCCCGTGAGCCAATATCTATCTAAACCGGCTGTGCCGCGCTTCCAGGCTCAGAGCCAGCAGCGACGACAGATTTCCATATAATTTATCCGCTAATGACATTACACACGACCCAACGCGGGTCGCGCGCCGCTGCAGGGGCAGGGATGCCGACGCTGCCGGGCGCGGAGCATCCTTTAGCGAGGACTGCGGGGCTTTGCAGCGATTCATGCTGCGAGGTGGGAGGTGGTCTCGGGAGATGCTCTCTGGCTGCAGGACACGACCGACCCAAACCCCTGACCTACAGGACGGCACGGCGAGGTGTCCCGGAGCTCCTTGCGCTGCCTTATCCTGCAGCTCCTCAATATACAGCCATGATTTCCCCAAATGCCTCTATCAGCTGATGCGTTTCTCCCGGCAGAACCATTCACCAGGCACAGTCATTGCCATTTTTCCTCCCCTTTTGGCTACGTTTCTCTACGGACAGTTTTTCACGGAAAGGAAAAAGGATTTTTCTTTTTCCCCTCCAGCTGCTGATCCCTTTTCCACATTACCCGTCCCCGTATCCGCTGCCGTGCTAAGCCTGCTCTGCTGCCCAGCTCCGGGGCTGGATCCAGCACGGCGAGCTTTTCCAAATTATGCAAAGCTTTCCAACATCGCATGGGAGGGAAGGAGCCTAGATTTTTAAAAGGCTTCTTCTTACGTGCCTTTCCAAGCGCAAGTCAAGATTCCCTCTTCCTAGCCATCACGCCTGCAGAGAAGTCCTGGAAAACCAATCCCAACGGATCGTATGGTGGCCAATAAAAGCCCAATAAAACGCCAACATTATATTCCTTAAATACTCACGATTCTCAAGCCAAACTCACTTTTTCTCTGTACTTTCCTCCACAGAAGCGCGTATGACCTCACTGCAGCTTCTTAGATGAAAACTTATTATCCTTATTTTTTTTTTTGCAAATAGTCTTAAACCGGTTCTGCTTTTCTGCATTTTGCATTTATCAGCACTTCCCCCTCCCCGTCCGCGCAGAGCAAATAGCCTCTAATTAAGCTTTTTCTTCTCCAATTATGGTTTTATAAACCCAGAGCATTTCCTGCTGCCGGAGGCTGCACCGGTGGCGTGGAGGGGGGTGAGGTTTTGAAGATCGTTTGGCTGTTACTAATTTATAGGGAAGCTTTTGCAAATCAGAGAGCGATCAAATAACAAGCGTGTAGATTAGGGCAGTTTTTCTCTTCTTTTCCCCAAATCCTCCACCCAGATACAGACTCAACCCCATTCCCTGCCCGCCCCGTGCATCTCAGCATCCCGGACCGGGGGAGATGCGGTGGCTGGGGCTCTCCCCCCACACCGCTCAGCCTCTGAGCCTGAGAACTTTTGACAGCCTCTCCTCATAATCCGCGCACACGAGCTGACAAGTGGAAGTTACACGCGGTATGTTGGGGATTTGAGATGATATTTAGAGCCGCGGCGCTGCCAGGGTTTGACGCACAAGAGCTTTCCCCTGCTCAGGATCATCCCCCGGCTCTGGCTAACAAAGCATCCTGCCTGGACTTATTGCCAGCTTGGCTTTGGGGAGGAAAAGCTGTAATATTGCGTTTTGCCCTACACACCCCGGTCCCGGGGTTCGCAGCGAGCTCGCCGTGCAGCTGTCGGCAAGGAAGGGCGAGCCTGGTCCCAACCCCCATGGGAAAACACCCAAATCAATGCACGAAGAAAAGAGGAGAGCCTGCACGTCACCTGGAGAGCTGGCCTCTGCTTTCTGCAGCGCTCCCGACAACTCCACGTGGGATAAGGAAAATCGCACTCACCAGGAAACCCGCTGCTCCCCTCCTAAAAGAACCCGAGGGGCTCAAATCCAACCCACCCCCACCTCGCAAACGTTTCCAGCTGCATTTCAGCTGCTCTCTTGGCTCCGCTCTACAGCTAGCCGTGGAGAAATTACTTTGCAATGCTGCCAATGTCCCCCCCACCCCATTTCCCAGCCCGTCGCCGCGCCCTGGTCCATCCCGGCTCCGCGCTGCTGGGGCAGGACAACCAAATCCCCCCCGACGTGTACATGGTGAACGCGGCTGCGCAGTGCAAATAAAGGGGACGGCTTTTCCTTTCCTCGTTAATTAACTTCTTGAAACCGTAGGGTCCCGGGGAGCGGTGCACGAGAAGAGGGGCGCGCAGCCCTTACCCTGCAGAGCCTCCTTGGCACGTGCCAGCTCCTGCTCCTTCTGCGCCAGCTGCACCTTCAGCTCGGTGGCCGAGAGCACCTCCGGCGACTTGCTGCCGTGCGTCTCCTCCAGATCTTTCGTCAGCATCTCCTTCATTTGCCGGAGCAGGTGAACCTCCTCCTGCAGCTGGGCCACCTCCTCCCGCAGCAGCGCTGGAGGAAGAGGAGACACAATGCGAGGAAGTGACTGACGGCTCCCGGCACGGCCCCGCGCCCCCGCTGCAACCTCAAACGCCGGGAAAAATGCTGCTGGGGTGACCCCCCCGGCTTGCAAAAGTGCTTCGCACAGCCCAAAACCCGCAGCAGCGCCCTGGGACTGGAGAAGGGACGCGATGGGGAGGCACGGGGTAGGGAGGGGGGAGCCTCCGCTGGGGAGTGGTTTCTAGTTTTTGCATTAAAAAAATTAAAAATAAAGGTTAATACATAATAGTAGTAGTTAATAATAATAATAATAATAATTAACCAAGAACCACGTCCCCATCCAAACCACTCGCTGACGGGGTGCTCTTACAGCCAGCGTCCAACAGAAGCTGCCGAGCTCCGCTACGCCCCATGCGATGCCCCCAGCCACCCACATGTTCAGGGCGTGCTCGACAAAATTTAACAAAACCACTCCAAGACTGGAAAGGGGGAGACGGCGCTTTTACCCACAGACCTGAATCTTGACTTTTTCAGATTCATGCCGTGCCCCTCGAAGGAGCTGCGTCGCAGGAGCATCCCTAGCACCACCCCAGCCCAGGTCCCCTCTGCAGCGGGCACCGGAGAAAAGCTCCAGCGACCTCATTTCCTACGGCTGCACCCGCTGCTCAGCGTAATAAAGTGCTTTTCTGCTATTTCCCACATTGCACCCATCGCCCTCATGTCCCCTCACAACCCTCCTCCTGCAAAACACTTTTTGGACGTGCATCGCCACTGCAGTCCTCTGCACGAGCCAGACGTCGCGATCCAACACGATTCGTGCAAGCGTGCAAACAGTTTGGTTTTGCTCGTCCCCCTCCTTTGAGAACGCGTGGAGAAAACTCGGTACTCATCCAAAAGGGCTTATTGATTTCTCGGGATTGCACCACACCCGTGGATACGGGAAGAAAAAAAAAAAAAAAAATCCGTCAGCACACACGTTACAGTCACCAGGAAAATAAAACAGGAATAGAAAATAAATGCACCTCTCCAAGCTGCTGCGGCTGGGTCCTTTCCCCACCGCCACCGCGTATCAGCCAGCCCCGGACACCAGCCGGGCATGAAATACAGGGGTTTTCCCCTTATTTTTGCTACGGTCCCCCACCCGTGCACCGGGCCGTTTCCTCTCCGCCACCGTTCGCGAGGCCAGGAGGAGAGGTGACGCCGGCGGCAGGACGGGGAGAGGTGGCTCCCCCCGGCCCGGCCAGCAGCTGCGCCAGGAAGGCATAAAATCTGGTTTGCATACTTGAAATGCTTCCCGTCTGAAAACTGGCAAGGCCCCATTCTGTAAATTATTTAGCAATAAAGTCACTAACGAGGAACAGTCGAGCTCCGAGCTGGGGATTTCGGTGCAGTCCAAAGTGCTTTGTTGAAATCCGTGAAAAAAGCAAGAGCCGAGAGGCGGCCAAGGCCAAAGGCATCTTCCCCTTCCCCGGGGGCTGCAGAAATGCAGCTCTTCCCCCCCCAGCCTTTGGGAAACCGGGGAGGGGGACGCAAGGGACCCGTACGCGGTGTAATATTTTTTGTGCAAAACCCACCCAGCGCCTTCCCCGGCCACAGAAAGCCCCACGTGACCCCACAAAACACCCGTGGCTGCCGCTCATTACCTATTTCCCGCCCCCCCGATAATTCATTTGCACCTTTTCTCGCAAGCCGCTCAGCTCAGGAGTTACAGCAGGCTGTTCCCCGGCAAACGATTCGCCGGCAGAGGAGGATCCAGGCAGGGCAGCCTGCGCAAGGGCCACCGACCCCACGGGATTTCTGCAAATTGCAGCATTTTGGTGGGAACCCAAAAAAATCCCCCCCAGCAGGGACCCCTCCAGGGACGGGAGAGGGGAAATAAGCCCAAGGAAGGGCAGCCGGGGGGGAATTCTGCAGCAGAACATCCTGGAGGAGTCCTTTGGCGTGGCCCAAAAGCAGACTGCAGCTGGTTTTTTTTACAAAGCTCCTTTCTATAAAGCACCGCACAACGCAGCTTCCCCGAAACCGTGCCATTCCCCTCTGCTCCCGGTTAGAAAAAGGTGAAAAAACCCCTCAAAAGCATTCCTCCTCCCGAGCACGCAGCACGGCAAATTAATCCCCAACTTAGCGCTCGGCTCCCGACGCAGGCAGAAGGTACTGAGGGATTAAAATCCCGAGGTCTGTAAGAAGCTATAGGTGCAATCTGGAAAGGAGCAAGCGGCACCGCGCTCCCCACGCCGCAAACCAAAGCCGGTGGAGAAACTTCAATTATTGAACTCGGGATCAGGCAGATACCCGAGGCTCTTGCTTGTGTGTGTGTGTATATATATAATTGAAGAGATATATACACACACACACACAAAAAACGGATTGCGCGTTGCAATTTAGGTTTATTTTTGCAATATATATCTATTTTGCGATATACATATTGCAAAGCACAAACCATTTCTTTATATAGATATATATACATATAAAAATTGCAAAGCACGATCCATGCAGCCAAGGTTTGAGGGAACAACCCTACCCCTCTTGCTCGGCTCAAACAGTGAAAGACACGCGGTCAGCTCTTCTAACCCATCCCGAAGCGCTGCGGTCCTTGCTCTCTTCCCAAATCCCTCCTGGGGCACCCGCCGACGTCTTTGCCGTAGGAAGAGGCTTCGAGGCGAGTCAAACCCTCCGCGCTCTTCCCAGCAAGTTTTTAAAGGGTTTTCTGGGAAAGAAGCTGGCGTTTCAGGGAAGCAATGGGGCTGACGGCATCTCCTGCTCTCCTCGGTTTCCTTCGGAAACCGCTTCATGGGCAATTTCTTGCGTTCTCTCAAGCTTTTTTATCGGCACCTGCTGCCAGGGGGACCGGGGCAGGACCGCAGCGGCCACCCCACGTGCTGTACACCTGTAATCATTCGCATTTCCATACAGAATTTCCATCCCCCTCTGCCATTTCCCTGGGCTCCCCGTCCCCCCCAGCCCGTCAGCGCTCTTTCACCAAAATCACACCCACACAATTATCCCCCCGAAGCGGCCGTGTCCCCCCAGCACCGAGCATCTCCTCGCAATCCCTCCCCTGGAAGTTTCCATCCCGTCTTAACCGGCATCTCCAGGGCGAGAGGGTCCTACGGAGAAAGCCCGTTTTGTTTGCAGAAATTGCATTGAGAGAATGACTCGGCTTGAGAGAAAAATTTTAACTTCATTTTAAAACAGGGAGGGGGGAGAAAAAAATCCCCGCTGCTACGCCAAGTTTAAGCACCTAAATAAACGATCCGAAAAGCGCCATTTGCAGGCAGCTCGCTGCGATCGTTACAGAAAAGTTCCGAGAAGCAGGAAAATAGGGCCAATTATTCAGAAACCTTGCTTCAGCCTCTATTTCTTCCCCGTACAGACGGCTCGGCGGGGATTTCCATATGCTTTCCTGCGAGCTGGCTGGGTCTGCGCCTCTGTTTGAAGCCGGGAAAGAGCCGTGCGGGGCTTGAAGTGAACATCGGCCCTCTCGAACGGGGAACGGGGACCGGGGCTCAGCGCCCCGCGCGAGGGGGTCCACGCGCATCCGCAACACGATGCAAAAATACGATCCGGAGAATAAAGTCATTTTTAAACATTTTTTTCCAGTTCAACCTCGCCAGCATCGCTATCTTGGGGCGCAAAGTTAAATCTGCTGTTAGGAATCGACTCCCAAATGCAACAATCCCAATGCAAAAAGCTGCCACAGCACATTTTCCCCAGCGTTTTTGCCCCTTTTTATTTTTTCCTCCTTCTTTTTAACCTTTTTTGGGGGGAGTTGTCTGCACGCTGTAACTCCTGACCACCCGGGGAGGGGGAAAGGAGGCATCGCCCTGCGCAGACGGCTCATTCCAGCCCCTTCCAAATCTGCCACAAGCGGGCAGCGATGAAATTAATGCAACTTAAACATTTCCCGGACTAATTGACAAAAACTACCATTCACGCCAAAATCATTGGCTGTTAATTCTATTTCAGTTGATAGCATTGGATTTCCATGACACTGTCAGATTCTGCATCCTTTATGCTTTAAGCACTGGTTAGCGTTAACAGGCAACGTAAGTAAGATTTTTGGGGGGGGGGGGGGGGGGTTTTTTTGGGGGGGTTCTTTTGGGGTTTTTTGTTNATTGCGGTGAACACCTCCAGACAGCATCTGGGGCTGAAGTTTCCACTCTGGCTCCTGCAAATCCCATCTCGGACTCCTCTCAGCAGCAGATCCAGCGGCCGTGCAGCAGCAAAGCCTTTTACTGGCCTTGGAGCAGGCATCGCTTGAAAAACACCCATTAAAAGCCCTTTTTTCCCCCCGTGTAACTCAGCTGACACAATTGCTGGACACGCGTTTGTCTTTGGAGGGCACGTATTAAAAATGAATGCGATATAAATGACAAGGTTTATGTTGGTGAAACGCGTATCTTAGGTGAAAGCTGCTTTTTGTGCCGCTTTTGCAAGTTTACCGGTAAGGTGGTTTTTGCTTTGCTGGGCACAAGTCAAGGTTTTTTTTTTTTTATTATTCAGGATATCAGCAGGAAAACGGCCCGAAGACGCAAGCGTGCCCTGGGTGGCAGCAGCGGCGTATCGACAACCATGGCCAACAGCCGGCAGAGAGAAAAGCCTCGCTTGTGGACCAAGAGCTTACAATCGGCAGCGGGTCACCCCAAAGGGTGATTTCACAGGCCCCACACAGAGATGCAAATGGGGGAAAAAAGGGGCAAAATGGGAAAATGCAAAATCTCTGTGCTAACGGCATCACCTAACAGACCCTTACTCGTTGAGAGCATGGTGCAACCCTTCGTCCCTCCTCCCTCCTGCAGGGCTTCGGCCCAGAATATATACATATATATAAAAAAATACAAATATACACGTACAGATACCTCTGCCCTGGGACAGGAAACAGAAGGGTCGTAGGATAAAGAACATTATTAGAAGAAAACGATGATTCAAGCCCTAGGGATGAGCGGAGCTAGTATTTGAAAGAGCATCTCACCACCTCTGATCATTAAGCAGCTCCCCAGCTCGGGACCCGAGTCTCTTTGCAGAAAGGTTCAAGCCAACGCTGCTCCCGAGCAGCCCGCACGACGTAGGGTTCTCCTCTCTCAGCCCATCTCTGCAAGGAGTAATTTGGAGGAAAAGCACAAATTGCCAGGCACGGGGCTGGGCGACAGCGGGGGACGGAGCAGGGGGACCAACCGCTGCCACCCCCACGCGTGCAAACAGCCAGCCTCTCCGCGAAGCACCGGTCGCGCTCCAGAAAGCGTCTGGTTAGCCCAAAATACACTTCGGATTTGCAAAAAGACCCAGTTACCGCCGCTGCCCGAGACCTGCCGGTGCAAAGCCAACGCGTCCAACCTCTCCCTTCGCCACCTGGACGCCACGATGGACTCGCAGCGGCTCCAAACCAAAGCCCGGGCAGCATCGTCTCCTCGTGAGGATGAACACGAGGGCGCGGAATTTGTCCGTTCGCACTTTCAGCCGAGTCCCACCACCGCGCACCCCAGCTACATCCCTGGGTACGGCGTCTCCCGCAGCACCGCGGCGCTCCGTGACCTCGGAGGAGCTGTCGGCCACCACCGCTCCCTCCTGGGTGGGCACCGGGGCGCTCAGCCACGCGCTGCAGAGCCGTTCGGGCTAATAAAGTGAATTTTGGCCCCACACATCCATCTTTTACTTTTAAAGAAGGAGGCTTTAGATTCCATCCCTTGCTACTGCTGTGATGCTGCAAGCGAGCGAGCTGTCACGCCTGGACACGGGTACGGACACTCCTTAGCAAGTTTGGCTTAAAGTTTTCACCCAGCGAGCATAAATCCCGGCAAACACCATTTTTGAGCATTTCCCGAGTTAGATGCCGGCTTCCACATGGTCGCAGCCCCGGGACGGGACCCCCGGTTGCACGCCCTGACCGCGCACCACCAACCAGTGCTTGCACCCGTCTCGCTCGCAGCCATCGGGCAGGACACGCAGAGCCCGCCTGCCTGCAAAGGTACCCCCTGCGTCCTGGCACCCCCCAGCACCCCAAAAAAAGGATTATTCCCAGCAAGCCAAAGCCCGCTCGCTCGGCTGCCCAGTCCGCACGCTGCCGGGTGTCTCACGGCCGTATAAAACCTGATATAAACCTCCCGTGCGTGCCGGCGGCGGGGGGGACGGGGCAGAGGGGTTCGGGAGGCAGGCTGGGGGGTGCAAAGGCTTTCAAAAAGCACGCGCGGTTTAAAAGCAGCCGGCCAGCGGGCTGCGACCACCGCAGCGGCCCCCGGCGCTGGCCGCCGAGCCCTCTGTGAGCTCCCGGCACGCTCCAACTTCTCCATGAGACAAAATGGACTACGGGGCGCGGGGAGCCGGCCGCCCGCCCTCCCCACCGCCGCGGGGGAGCCGAAGCCCCTCGCCCCTGCCCCGAGCTTCGCCCTCGGCGCCGGGGGACGGCACGGCAACCCGCAGGCACCCTCCTGCGCGGCCCCGGCGAGCTTCGAGGCGCGCTCGCCAGCGGCCCGGCGTTGTTTTGTTTCTCCCAGGAGGAAGCAGCTACAACGGCACAAAGCGAGCGAGGGGAAGAAACGCACGCCGGGCTGCATCCCCCCCACGCCGCCGTGCAAGGCGGCAGGACCCCCGGGGACCCCCCCTTACCTGCGTGGGCTAAGCAGGGGCACAACACCCTGCCCCGAGCATCGTCCCCGGCCGCCCCTCGCCGTCCCCAGGGACCCGAACAATAGGCCGGGCGCGGAGCGAAGCCGTGCTCGCAGCGGCACGTCCCCGGCTTGCTCTCCTCCTGCTCCGACTTCATGGCGGGGGACGGCGTGGTTGGGGGTCCTCGGGGTTTGGGGGTCCCCGGGTGGGCAGGCTCCTCCCTGGCACGGCACGGAAGTACGGCGGGCGCTACCTGTGCCGGGAATTTGACCCCTTGCAAGTCACCGAGTTTCGCCGGCCTGATGTCACGCCGGCAGAGGAGTGGCTTTGCCCGCCGCCGAGCCAAGGTGTGCGGGACGGGGGCCCGAAGCAGGCGAGCGCTCTCCCCGCCGCCCCAGAGCACAGGGCTGCGCAGGAACCCGGCGCCCGGCCGGCGGCGGAAATGATTCCCGGCTCGCCGGCCATCGCTCCTGCCGCCACCCACCGAGCAGGAGGCAGCGGATAACGCCCGCGACGTCCCAGCCGCACCGGCTTGGCCGCTGCTCTGTCCGCAACGCTCGGCCATCACCGGCAGCACAGCGGGGAAACTGAGGCACGAGGAAGGTAACACACTGCGAAGCAGCCCCGTCTCCGGCATACAGCTACAGCTCACGCTAGCTGTTCCTTGCGAGGGAAATAGATGCAATTGATTTGGATGTTTTTGGTTTTGGGTTTTTTTTGCAATGCAATTATTATTTTGTCCAGGCAGGTTGCAATTGCACGACACCCACGGGTGCGGGAGCACCGTCGCAGACGGGTGTCCCCCTGCAAAACGCCGCGACTGGCCCTGCAGCGAGGAAGGGCAAGAGGGGGAGCTGGAGGATGGGATAAGCGGGGACACGGCAAAACCCAGTGAGAAAGTAAGGGCCACTTGCTTTTCTGTAACAAAAGCTGCATAAATGTACACCAGAAAAACCAAACTCTCTGAAACCCAGCCTTTTGGGGTTGTTTGGGTGTTGCTTTTTTGCTCCCTATGGCGCACGCTGCACTATCCCCTGCCTTCATCCAGCCGCCCGGGCCACGTATTTGCAAGCCCTCCACAGCAGACACACTTTTTAAATTTATTTGCCCCACCGAAGAGATGAAGAACCGCACAGAGGTGCTTTGGGCTTATGAATTTGTGCCGGCCTCCTTGCCGCAGCCTGGGCTAGCGAGGATGAACAGTGCCCGGTCAACGTGCGGGGACGCTTTGCGAGCAGCTCCCAGCACGCTGCCGGCACGCACCCCTCGCTCTGCCCAGGAAGGCCAGGCTTGCACCAACTTCAGAAAACACAGTCTGAGATGAGAAAAAAAAAAAAAAATTACCATATTCTGCTTTCCAACAGCGCCCGGCACGCGAAGCCTCCGCCAGCCGCCGCAACCCTAGCTCCCGCGCCCTACAGCGCCAGCATCTTAGGTATGGGGAAACTGAGGCACGCCCTGCGTGCGCTGGCTTTTACGATTCTGGGAAGCGGGTGACAGAGTGCAATCGTGGGAGAAGCGAGCCGCCCCCAGCTAGGAAGAGATGCAGCCGTGGCCGTCACATACACCAAATGACCTTGGGTCAATAAACCAAACCTTACCAGCCCACGTCCCACTGCCGGGCATTGCCCCCACTCCCTACCCTCCTGCTTCCTCACCGGCAGCTTGGGAACGGGAGGGGAGTTGGTTTTGTTTTGCAACAAGCAGTGGTTCTTATTGCAACAAGCCCCAGTGCACGCAACGGGCCGGCACCGCTCACGCTGGTGGCATCGCTGCCGCGCGCGCACTGCACCCATTGCCCCCGCCTCGGCCACCACCGGCCTCGGCTCCTCGAAACCCACAAAACCTCCGCTCCTGGCCGCCGCGTCACCTCCCATCGCTCCCCGTTTGCACAACTCCCCTCCTCGGGGATCAAGTCAGAGCGTGCCCGCCTGTGCCGACTCAGCTCCTGATGCGGCGGGGACGCCGTGGCAGCCAGAGCAACCGAGGGAACACCGCTGGGTTTGGGAGAACCCGCTGATTTAAACCTGCTTTACAAACAAGCACGGTGCAAAGGTAACCGTGCGCCTCTCGGCGCGATCTGCCACGGCACGGGCAGGCGCAGAGCGGCGATGCCCCCGATCCAAAGCAAAGGGAGGAGGTTTTCCGCATCGCAGGCGTTGCACAAGCCCCAAGCTCCCCGAGAGCAGCTCCTCGGAGCCTCCTCCGACCTGTCACGCTCCTCGCCGGCTGGGTTCGCGTCCTTGTTCCTGCTGACTAATGGTGGACCCATTACCGCATTACTCACACCCACGGCACCTGCCCTCGTCCCCAGCACACGCACGTGGCAGGAGGTACCGAGACGGTGCAGTACTGCTGCTCTTTAATCCCGCGATGCTGCCTGCAGGGACTCCCCTGCCCCTTCCTACTCCATTAAGGACCCCTTTGGAAGGTGCACAGAAAAAGGGTGCCGGTTAATTAAAAGGCGACGCACGCCTCGGCCGGGCTTGCGCGGTGCAGCCGGGCTCCGAGCGCTGAGCGCGCCCCCGCGTCGGGCAGCAATCGCGCTTTTGGCTGCAGTTAAATTGGGGTTGGGGTCTGGATTTCATCTCCTTGCTTTCGAGCAACCCATCACCGCGTGCCGGTGGTGGCCGCCGCCGGGAGGGAGGTGACAGGATAGGGAGTTTTGCTCGCACAGTGTCCGCTCCGGAGACAACACATGGAGAAGGCATCAGCCCGGACGAGAGCTGGCTTTCCTGGGGTCACAGCGGGATTGGGAGGCTGGGAGGGAAGAGGTTGATGATGGAGCCAGTATCGCAGACTGGGATCTCCACGCGACCCCAGGCACCCGCATTTCCGCACGAGGCAGTTTTGCTCATTAGCAAATAAGAAGCTTCTGCAAAAGATTGACCCTGCGCCAGGGCGGGAGCGGGGCGGGGCGGGGACGCCGGCCCCGTGCCGGGAGGAAGCCGAGGCCGGGGGGGTGTTTGTGTCCGTTGAGTCACTTCCCGCAGATCCCGGCTGCTGCCTGGGAAGGAGACGGGCGCTGGGCGTCAGGGCCGATGGGTCTGGCCCTTCACCCCAAATCCCAGCAGGGACCTGCCGGCCTCCTTCAGCCCTCCCTAGCCAAGACCCTTCTGCAGGGACGGGGCAGGAGGGACCGCTGCCATCCACGCCCAGCTCAGAACATCTCTGCAGACGAGGCAAGAGACATTTGTCCATCAGAGGACAAACCTGCATCTCCAGCTTCCCGGGCTTAGAGGTCCCACCAGGGCTACAGCTCTGGAGCAAGCCAGCTATGGGTGGTCACCACCAAAATCATGGAATCATTAAGGTTGGAAAAGCCCTCTAAGATCATCCAGTCCAACCATCAACCCAACACCACCATGCCTACTATACCATGTCCCGACGTGCCATGTCTACACGTTTTTTGAACGCCTCCAGGGATGGTGACTCCGCCACCTCTCTGGGCAGCCTGTTCCAATGCTTGACCAAACCTCCCAACTCCTTCAAGGTGGGGCAGAAAATCCCAACTATCACCTACAAGGGCAGGGCCTACCAGAGACTTACAACAGAGAGTCAAGTTGGGGTCAAGAAACACTTCAACTTCAGTATCGCCACCCTAAAAGTTACCATTCTCACCGAAACACTTCATGGCAGTTGGTGGCTGATTAAATACAGCTTGATGTCAATGCATATCATTGCCCTGCAGGCACAGGCACCTGCAGTGATTGCTGAAGAACTTAAGCCCCATGAGAATTATCTCCGCAGAAGGTCAGTGACGCGTTCGTGTACCTCTGGAGAGGAGCTGGTCCTTGCAGAGCTACGTTTGGCCTGGAGAACAGAGCTGCCCGCAAAAACCGCACACCCATCGACCGGAATAGAAAGGTCAGGAGACCTCGTCCAATGTCTCCTGCATCAAAATGCCATCTACTTCCAGGAAAACTTGCTAAAACATTTCCCTGTGCCCATGGAAACCCCTTTCCCCATCCCTGTCTCTCAAAAAAAAAAGAAAAAAGAAAAAAAAGAAAAAAAAAGAAAAAAAAAGAAAAAAAAAGAAAAAAAAAGAAAAAAAAAGAAAAAAAAAGAAAAAATAGAAAAAAAGAGAAAAAAGAAAAAATAGAAAAAAAGAAAAGAGAGAAGAGAAAAGAGAGAAGAGAAAAGAGAGAAGAGAAAAGAGAGAAGAGAAAAGAGAGAAGAGAAAAGAGAGAAGAGAAAAGAGAGAAGAGAAAAGAGAGAAGAGAAAAGAGAGAAGAGAAAAGAGAGAAGAGAAAAGAGAGAAGAGAAAAGAGAAAAGAAAAGAGAAAAGAAAAAAGAAAAGAAGAAAAGAAAAAAAAAAGCAGCGAGGAGATGTTTTGAAACAGAGCTGATTTTTTTTTTCTCCCCCGGTTTTTCTTTCAAGGAAAACTTTTCTCAAAAATGACACATTTTTGTCAAACATTTCACTCCTGACAAATTGGCTTTGTCACCGAGGAGAGCGCTCGGCTGGGAATTTCGGAGGCGCTTTGGGAAACCTCCGTCTGCTTTTACCGAGTTAAAAAATCCACGGCGGCGAGGTTGCAAAATGTAACGTGTGAGGCGAAGGATTAATTAACATAGATCTGGCTCCAAAACCAGAGGTGGTAAAAGGAATTTTCATTCAAGAACTTGGCACCGCTTGGCACCACCTCCTCCTCCTCCTCCTCCAGCACTGCCAGAGTATTTTAAGCTCCCAAAAATTGCACATGCATCGCTGGGAGTTTTCCCATTGATTAATTAAAGCCTCAACAGAGAGAAAAATCCAAAGGTGGTTTTTTTTTTGGTTTGGTTTTTTTTTTGTTTTTTTTTTTTTTTTTTTTTTTTTTTTTTTTTTTTTTTTTTTTTTTTTTTTTTTTTTTT
Source organism: Balaeniceps rex (assembly GCA_013401315.1). Taxonomy (NCBI): domain Eukaryota; kingdom Metazoa; phylum Chordata; class Aves; order Pelecaniformes; family Balaenicipitidae; genus Balaeniceps; species Balaeniceps rex. The sequence goes on from VYZW01054975.1 coordinate 17,917, forward strand.
TTTACATCCCTACCCATACACAGTGATTTTCCCCTTCTTTAAAGCAGCATTGCATTTCCAACGTAAAGAGGCAAAAAAGTAACGAGTAAAGGATAAACATCATCGCGGCAGCTCCCGTGCTCCCGGTCGCATCTCGTTTGGTAGTTCCCTGACCTCATCACAGTTATTTCTGGGGTGTTTTTTATTTTAACGGTGAGAATTCTGGTTGTTATCACAGACGTTTTATGCCTAACAACTTCTGGCTTCCTTACGATATTTTTCATTCAAATGCTAAAAGGCTGTAATGAGACTATAAGATAACGACCCGCAAAAAGAAGTGATAGAGATATGGGGGATTTGGGTTAAAAAAAAAAAAAAAAAAAAAAATTATCCATCTTAATTAGCATTCAAAGACAGTAACGGGGGGAAAAAAAAAAAGATGTATTCTGGGGAGGGTTGTCTCACCTAAACCCCAGCACAGCCCGCCTTGCTCCATCCCGGGCGACCAGCCCCTCTGCATCGCAGAGCGGATAGCAGGGAACGAAACCCCAAAATCCTCATTTCTGAGCTCGTCGCCCGTTTATATTCACGTCGCTTACGGGCCACGCACCCAAAACCTCCGCTGCGCCCTTTGCAAGCAGCCTGCCGCTCACCACCCGGGGTGGCACCCGCGACGTCTGGATCCAGAGGCGAACGTCACCGACTCCTTCCCGCCCTCCCCAGCTTCGTCAGCGCTAATGAGGGCGCGGGGAGGCGAGGGACGGCACCGGCAGCCTGCCATTTGCAGCCGCGGAGGGGACGGGACGTGGCCGGCCACCCGGCTTGGGTATCGATCAGCGCAACGTGGGCTGTGCGAGAGCTTCGAACCGCTGAACCCCACCGGAATCAATATTTTCCTTTTTAAAAATAACGCTGGAGGGGGGAAGCCCATCTAATACAGATTCAGCGTTATTCTGGGTTTTACATTATTCATTGCATCTCATCCTGTGTCACGCTGCAGCGAATATATTACCATATACGATGACAAAGAAATGACACAACTCCTGCAAATATACGATAAAGCGGCCGCCCGGGCTGCTAAAACAGCCCGCTCGATTGGCAGCCTCTCGTTAGCAATGTGTAATTAAGCTGCTATACATCGAGGTTGTGCCTGTGCCACCGGCCACTTCATGGCGAAAGAGGAGAATAATAAATCAAACCAGCAACAAAACCCAGAGCCGCGTGGCAGGTCTCAAACTTTCGGAAACGTTTTCTGGTAGAGGTTTGCCAAGGTTTATCTCAACCTCACCCGCTGCGCGGCCAGGAACGTCACCGCAAGGCCACCGAGGGCTGTCACGTCCCTGGAGTCGCCCGGCTCAGCCCGCCTGAGCAGGGAGGCACCGGCGGGGAACGGGCTGCGTGCTCAGAAATAACAGGGGGGAAAAAAAAAGAGAAGCCTACCAGGAAAGGTTAGTTGGTCCGTACGTAAAAACGTGTTCCCATTTCTAAAAGTCCCTTTGCATCCCCAACGCCGTGCATGACTTTCACGGGGTTGAAGGTAGGCGACTCGCCCCCGAATCCGGACGCTATCGTTACCGACCAGATGTTGCTGCCTTTTTTTAATTTTTTCAAAGCTGCACTTCAGCTTCCAGAGGGTTTCAAATAAGCATTTCTAATGACCCCTCTTGATTAACCACCCCAGCAATATGCGTGTGAGTTTTAGGGAGTCCAGTACAGAAAACATCTTTTCACGACACCTGCTGCCAGCCAAGCCGCTGCCCGTGCAACCCGCCGCATTTATCGATATGAAAAGCATTACCCAAACCCCACTTCTTTTCACCCCAAACCTGCTACTCACTGGGCACGGAGGCACGGGACCAGTTTTTGCACGGCAGGAGGTTGGGCAGAGACCACCCGCATCCCGCTCACGTCCCCATCCGGACCTCCAGCAGCCCCAGAGCTGCAAGGAACAAACATTTCACCCGCTAACATTTTTTGGGCCACGTGTCGCGGTCGGATACAGATTCGGGAGCGGATGCGATGCAGCAGTGGACCTGGAAACGCGCATCACGCCGGCACCTTCTTTGCCACCGGTGAAGCTGGCAAAGCATCAAACCCAATATCCCAACGGCTAGTCAACTGGGACCACAAAAAGCAACAAGGTTTGTGCCTGTGCACCAGTAAAGACCCAAAATGATGCTATTTTTGGTTGCTTGCAGAAATTGCGGGGGAAAAAAAACGGGACTAAAGCCTGGCTGAAATCGCTCGGCTTTGCAAGGCAGGTTAGGAAAGCCTGTGGGGGCTGCAGGGATCAATGACCCCATGTGCCCGGACGTATCCCGTTCCCCTCCCGTCCTGCATGTATCAACAGAATATTTATAAATCAATTGAAAGCAATTAATCAGCTCAAGGAAGACAAGGGATAACGAAGAGAAGAGATTAGCTGGCGATGCACAAACAGAGCTCCGAGGAGGAGGAAGCGCTGTGGCTGGAAGCCTCCTCTGCAAAGCCTATTAGCTCCACTTAAAAAAAAGAAATTTAAAAGAGGCAGCCTGTGTAATTAAAAGGAAGAGTTAATGGTTCACGCTAACAGCTTCTAAAAACCCACAGCAGCCGTGTTTGTTAACCAACACGACCCACCGACAAAAGGATCTGCGGAAAAACCATCGCCCCGTGCCGCGGAGGGATGCTCGGGACCCCCGCAGCCGCCCGGCGCGATGGACCGGGGAGGCTCGTGCCGACGCTGAGCTGCACGGGGCCGACGCTGCCGTCATGCTGGGTTCATTCACGTGACCAAGCCCTTCTAGCTGAGTCATAAATAAGAACGGAGAAACGACTCCAGGACTTGAGGGGAAGCCTCCAGGGATACACGGCCTCACATTACCCATCCGACATATCCCACGGTAGCCTTCCAATCGCCAGCCTGCTCCTTGTCACCAAAGCCAGCACTAAATACACCGGCGTTTCACTTGCCAACCGAAACATTAACCTCTGGGCAGAGCAGCCAGAGTGTGTGTTTTCCTACGGATTTTTCCATCCTAATCCTTCCACCGCATACTTTAGGAAGAGGAGTGTCAGGACAAGATATAGTAGGCATGGTGGTGTTGGGTTGACGGTTGGACTAGATGATCCTAGGGGTCTTTTCCAACCTTAATGATTCCATGAAGACCAACAGCACCTTCCTTGGCCGTATTGCTGCCGTTAATGACGTATTTCACACCCACAGAAGATGCCAACACCAAGGCTGGGCTTGATGCAGTCTACAGGAGCGGCATCACAGCGATGGCGCTACCAAGAACTGGGCACTTTTCACCAAAATTTCACCCCTGCGCTGCTCCGGGGTGGGTTACAAGCTGCCGCTTCGTTTTTGAGGAGCACCCAAAAATGCCGCATCCCCCAGCTGCGAGCTGCATCCTACGGGAACGCTCCCGGGGACGCCTGCAAGAAACTTTCCCAAATTTGTGCTGCAGGATCCCAGCCGAGAGCTGACACCTGGGTGGGCACCTTAATAAGAAAGGGCTCAGGAAGAGCCGCCAGCTCAGAGGACTAAACGCAGCATTTCAGTACAACAGTCGCCTTTTTCAAGTAACACCCGACAAAATTGTCAGGTCAGGGCTGAAGGCCACGTCTTTTGTGGAGGGGAAGGAGGGAAAGCATCTCCCCGCCTCACCCGCCGACTTGCAAGGCAGCAATTTAACCTTCAAGGAAGAGCTCAAATTCATTTAGTAACAGCCCTTATCTACAGGCTGGGGGCAGAATAATTCTACCGAGAACAATATATAATAGATAAAAATAACCGCACTGCAGCGAGGAGACGGGTAGCACGGTGAGGGGCAGCACCGAGCGGCTTTCTCCCTGCTAAAGCAGCCCACCAGTTTAACGGCAAGTTACGGGGTGACAGCAGGAAAACTGCCCCCAGGTCTGATGTTGAAGGGGCTAACGTCAGATTAAAAAAAAAGATTTAAAACCCTTGCGCTCGTCGTGGCGGGTGCGAATTCGCAGGCTGGGCCCACGTCGCGCGGCACCAGGACGGTCCCCAGCAGCCCCGCTGCACCTCTGCTCCCGCGTCTGCAGCCCATCGCTATGGAGTGACTCAGAGCCCCATTTCCAAAAGCTTTTTTCCTTTTTAAATTAAAAAAAAAACCCCAAACCCAAGCCTGAAGGTCCTCCCGAGCGCCTAAGCAGCGAGGGAGATATATTTTATTTATCTGCCACTTATTGAACTTCCAAACTATGTTTATTAAAACTTCCTTCGCAGCAAAGTTTGTCTTTCCCTGCCAGGAGGTGCGGGACAAAAACAAAACGCCTGAAGCTTTTCAACCATTTTTTTCACCAAAACTTTCCCACCACGCTAAATACCACGGCACACCGGACTGCGATGAAACCAATATACCCCCGGCACCACAAAAAGACCAAACAGACCCCAAATCGGTACCGGCAAGCTGAAAATGGGGAGCCATATCCCAACCGCTATCAAAAATGAGCTTTTTTCCCCAAAATACCCGCAGCATTACTCGATGGGAGCGCCGTGGCGCGTGGCGTAACGCCATCCAACGCGCATCTCTCTTACGCGCATGCACAAAGGCAGGAATAGCCACCTAAAGCTTGGAGGGCTGCGCTTGGTGCCTGCCTGGAATTCAAGAACGCACCGGGTTGCAAAGTTAATAAAAGCGACGGCCTTTTATCAATCTCGGCTCGCGCCGCCGCGCTCGGAGCTGGCAGGCAGCCGCTCGCACAAAGTTATCAGCGCTTCGCACCAGGCAAAGCCAGGGCCGGGAAAATAAGATATAAAACGAATGAAAAGAAAACAAAACCCCAAAAAAGAGCGGCAGAAGCCACGGAAGATGCACGCCAAAGGCAGTAGCAAAAGCCCAGCCTCTGGCAGCATCAGGTTGGAGCCCGGGGCTGGATCCCCATGGAATGAGCTCAGCACCAATACCGTGGCCAGACCGCTCTTCCCGGGGTGGAAAATCGCATCCCGGAGAAGGCGGGCGCGCAAGGGAGCACAGCGACCCAGCTGAGCAGAGGAAAAAAACCCTCATCTTTTTTATTTCCAACCAGATGAAGCAAAATAGCGATGCTTGCTGGAGGAAGCCACGCTCTGAAATGGTTCATCTGGACGTGCAGAAAGCCCGGGGAGGTCGAGCATCGCAATTCCTCCGGCAACAAAGCGCCAGGTGAGCACGGAGCGGCTGAGGACGTCAAGCTCCAAGAAAAAACGGCATTCGCACCCGCTCCCGATGGACACAAACACTGCATCGTGGCTGGAAAAAGGCAAGCTGAAGGCTCGGCGTGGTTTTTAAATGGCATTAAATGGCTCCCCGGGAGGCATTCAGTGCTTAGCTAAGGTGGATGTCCAAAAACCCTCGATGCCCTTTCCATTTCAATGGGTCCTACTGCCCTTGCATGGGATGGCGGCCAGGGGACGGGGACCATGGGGAGGGATCCTGGCTCCGAGGTGACATCCTTGGTACTCCCAGCATCAGTGCTGGGAAGAACGAGGGGCACCGGGGAAGAGAGGCAGAACGGGAGTTTGTGCAGGGAGTAGAGAGGAAAAGAGGAGGGAGATTGTTGGAGGAAGACGTGCAACAACGGGAGCTGCCAATTTTCATTACCTCATCACAAGTCTCGCAGTAATTATAGGGCTCGGGTTGGGTTTTGTTTGGTTTGGGGTTCGCCTCCCCCCCAAACTTCACTTTCTTAACTCAAATGGACTCATGAAAATCTCGGCTTTCAGCTTATAAATAAAAATTCACGACCCCCCCTATTTCTATAAAAGGCTTCTGCATGTCCCCGTTGCCTATGGGCTGGCACAGGCTCAGGAAGCAAAGCAAATAAAAGGAACCCTTATCTCCTCCAAATACACTTTATAACCCGAACCATGAGTCTGGAATAGCTGGAGTTAGAAAATGAAAAGAGTAATAAATGATGCTAGGAGACAGGAACCCAAGAAGCAATCGTATTAACCCAAAACTAAATGTGATCAAGAATAATAATTCGAGTATGGGTTTTCAATGCGTTTACTTGAGCAAGACAAAAAAGATGGTTTTTCCTCTTATTTATTCACATAAAGGCTTCGATGTCGTGCACCTTTCCTACACTGCCCTCACAGGACCTCTCCCGAGCTCTGCCTGGCACTGGGCACCGTCCCAGAAAAAATATTGTTGTACCGAAAAGATCAGGCCAATAATAACAAAAACCTAACCGGAGCAACTTGGGGATTTGGAAGGGAAAAATAAGCCACGAAGGAGCAAATGCAACGCATCGAACTCGGTGCAAGCAACAGCGTGCAGGAAAAAGACGCCCAGCTCCGTCTGCAAGGTGCATCGGGCACGGGGTGTTTGCACGGGGGCACGAAATAAAGAGGTATTTTGGGGAAAGCCGGGCTGTGCGCAGGGACAGGCTCCAAAGTCCGTTGCGACGTGCACAACAGCATCGATGAGCGGGGATTCAGCCGGGTTGGACCCATGGATGAGGTCGCCGTACCCTGCACCCTCGGCACGGTAAATACGAGTTCCTACGGGTGAGTTGGAGCCCAGAGCTGTCCCCTGGAGCCAGGGACGTGCTCGCCACCCGATGACGACTCCGGGATTAGGTTTAAAACTGGAAAAATTAAAGAAATAACCGGTCATCCACACACCGGACACCTACCACCCCCCCCACACAACGCGGAGCGCGCCCAGAAGATTTCAAAGATTCAAAATTGTTCAACGCTATTTTGTTCCTTAAGACAGGGAGGTTTTTTAATATTTCAGCTGGTTTGTGCCTTGCGTGTGCTGGGACAGGGCACTGGCCAAGGTCCCTTTCCCAGGGGCCGCCTGCGAGACCAGAAGGAAAAAAAAAAAAACAAAACAAACCTAAAAAATCCGGCCGGGTGAAGGGGTCTCCATCTGACAGCTCAATATTTCTAAATATAAAAGTCTCGGGCGATGCTTCACATACCCAGTTAAGAGGCACTGGGAGCGGCACCGTGGAGCACGGCCCCAGCCTTGGCCAAGTTCAGCCGTGTTTGGTATCTGCTCTTCTCACCAATTTCCACCCCCCGGCTACGCTGCGGAAATGATAAAAAAAAACCCCAAAACTTTATTTTTTTGAGCGAGATTCACCCTCACACCACAGTCCCCGGCAGGATTACAAATATTTGATGCAATCGGAAAGAAAACAAAACCGTCCCGAAATGACAACTGAGAGGGAAACAATCTGGGAAGTTTTAACCTTCAAAATCTGTCTCTTAATTCTGGTTGTGATTTCTGCGGGCGAGGGAGGAGGAGAAACACAACGCGAGCGGTGTCTGCTTCTGCGGTACAAAAGCGACTTTAGACGGGATTTTAAAATAACACGACGGCGCTATAGTTAATGCTATTAAAATTCAAAGCGCAAAGACAACTGACAATCCCAGCCAGTTCCCGGGACAAGAATCAAATTGTGTAACACGCGGCTACGCCGCGCTGCTCGCTGCTATCGATTTCTTTTTATTGGAGGGGAAAAAAAAGAGGGAACAGGCAACAAGAAAACCAAAACCTCTTTAGTACCGCAGCCTGCCCGCTCGCGTTCAATACCAGCAGCCCAGCAAGCGAAAACAAAACTGCTGGTGAAGTCTGCACTGAGTTTCCAAAGTTAAAAAGAAAAAAA